>APFE031034774.1:0-26891 GCA_000404065.3 Pinus taeda | reverse complement strand
GGTTAGGCTAGGCTAGGCTAGATTCAGCTCGACTAGATTAAGTTAGATTATGCTAAGCTAGGCTAGTTTAAGCTAGGCAAGGCTAGCCTAATCTATCCTAAGCCAAATTATCTATCCTAAGAATCAAGAAACTTCGATACTCCATATATATTTAGTGGTAACATTTTTACAAATCTATTCAAAATTTTATGAGGAAGTACTAAGCTATAAAATTTATGCAAAATTTAAAACTCTATTTTCCTAACAATGGTTATATTATTAAGTTAATGTAAATAATATGTTAAAAATATGTTAAAAATGTTATCTAAAATTTCATATTCTATTTTCTAAATAAACATTATACTACTCATGTTTAAGTAATTCTAACTCATTTTTCAAAAATAATATTAATGTTGTGTGTGTTCATTCAAGCTTGGGAAACCACCATTCCATGAGGCTTGATCCTAGGTAGCCTTTGTGCTAGTGACCTCAACTACTTCTGCTAGTGAGACTTGACTAATGTTAACGTTTTTTTATATATAAAAATAAACCTTATTTAAATATTCAAAAAAATAAAAGAATATTTAAAATTAAAATTAATATATTAAAAATGTCTAAATATAATATAATATAAAAAACATTAAACACCATCATAGCATCTCTGAGACATCGATTTGAGGAAATATAATATAATATAAAAAACTTTAAATACCATAGTAACATCTCTGAGATATCGATTTGAGGCAGCAACTAGAAACACATTTTGGAAAAAGCACTTTCAGAAAGAGGAACTGGAAAAGGCACACCCAAGGAATTCAGGGGATCTACAAAAGATAGTTCTATTAAACTAGATATGGATAAAATTATTAAAATAAGAGTATATATAAATCGAAAATAAAATAATTGAAAACTTTAATTTAAAAAAATAAGAAAAAATAAATATTTCGGTAAGAAGATAAAAAAAATGATATAAAATTAAAATAATATGTTTTATTTAAAAATAAAATTAGTAAAAATAAAATAGAGATAGTAATAAATTTATAAAATTAATAGAAATTTTCAAAAATTATTCATAAAGAAACATTACAATAAGATTTTCTGAGCTACACTTACCCACTTTTAGAAAACTCTAGTGTGTTTTCTCATGAACAAAAATAATGTTAACATATAAAATTGATATTAAAAAAGAATGAATTAATTTATTAAAATCTTTACATATAATATTAATATAAAAAAAATTATATAAAATTAATTTTTTTATTTTTTTAAAAATTATATAAAATAAAAATAAAAATACCATTCATAAGAAGCACTACTATATGCCTCTAAAGGAAACTCTAAAAGGCCATATATGCAAGAAGTTTTCAACCAAAGGAAAAGCTAAAAGGCCATCAAGGAGTTGGCTTGCACTACATCATGTTTTGGGTGTCAATGAATATGCACATTGGATAGTTTGCTAAAGCTCAATATCGAAAGGTTTGTAATTTCTTGCATATTTTGAAATTACCTCTCCCAACACCATAATATTAAGGTAAGGTATGATGTATTATTAGAGGATTTTAAAGTTGTAGATAAAGCCATGGTGAGGTCTGAGATGATGGTAGAAATTGGACAATATACGACATGTGAGTGCATTGAACTTTGTGTTGTCGTTGTCAAGATCACTAGCACAAGTAGCTAAGGTCGCTAGCACAACTGGATGAGGATGGGCCTTGTTATCTAGGCTACCTAGGATCGGACCTCAAGGAGGTTGTGCTAAAATCAAATCAACTTAGGGTTGGTGTGGTCTAGGGCTGGTAATGGGTGATGGTTTCTGAAGCGTAAAAAACGAGTTAGAATTACTAAAACATGACTAATATTATGTTTATTTAGAAAATATAATATGAAATTTTAAATAATGTTTTTAACAAATTATTTGTTTGGAAAATAAAGTTTTAATTTTTACATAAATTTAATAATATAAGAATTGCTAGGAAAATAGAGTTTTAATTCTGCATAAATTTTGTAACATAGTACTTGCTCATAAAATTTTGAATAGATTTGTAAAATTGATGTTGCTAAATATACATGGAGTATTTAAGTTTCTTGATTCTTTCTATTAATTTATATATTTGACTATTGGGATTTTTTTATTTTTTTAATGAATTATAATCCATCATTTATTTATCCAAGGGAAATTTTGTCTATTTACATTATACGTCTTAAAAAAGGTTATGTAACTCCAAAGAAAAATAAATGATACAAAGTTGAACAAATCTAAAACCATCCTATCATAGTTATGTTCCGTATATTAGAAATTATCTTTAGTGAACCTACTCACTTGTTTGCTTTGCAAAGGATTCTTTTAAAGGTTATGTTATAATTAGTGCACCTACTCGTTTGTGTGCTTTGCAAAGTATTTTTTTAAATAGTTTATTAGTATAAATCATCAATCAAGTATGCAACAGCTGAAGTGAGGAGAAATAACAGTTCAAGAAAATTCAACCTCAATAGCTAGATGGGTTGTCTACATAGTAGACGCACATGATGGTGGAAAGCTCATTTTGAGCGCATGGCCCAAAAAGGATTAAGGTTTTGCCAAAATACCATGGTTCAATGATGAGTGAGCCCAACCTCCTAACATAAATTATCTCTTCCATATGGTGATTATTGTCCCACCACTATTCAATATGCTCTTAAAAGATGCATGTTTGATGTTCCAAAACATCATTCAAGCACGTTGTACCAACCAAAGCCTAGGTATCTTTTCGTATGGAAAGTGAAATATTTACATGCAGAATGAAAATTCATCCAGTAAACCTTCTGGATGATTCCTAGATAACGTTCTATTAATTGAACAGAAACATATTAGAAATTTGAAATTGTCTGAGTATATCTCTACAAAATAGAAAAACCTGAACTTCTTGGAATTAATGGAGATACCTTGGCCTATGGAAACTATATGTTTTTCTATTATAATTTCAAAGAGAAACATAGAGACAATAGCCTCAAAATTAGAAGTGAACCAATTATTCTTTGAACTAATCTTCATCATTTGCAGGGGAGTTGGGGTGCTAGGAATTCTTTCATCCCATATTATCTTCAATGTCAACCTTGTCTCCTTGTTCGAAATTGTCATTAACTACTTGTTCTAAACCTTGGATGGCATTTTGCAGACAATAATATTTTTCATTAATCTGATTTAGATCTTTCAAGATAGTGCTTAGGAGAGGGTTGTTTTTTTTTTTTCAGATGAAGTCCATATGGAAAGCTATCAATACCTCTATGTGTTAAAAAATACCTAGGCCATAGGGTAAGTAAATATCTAGTGATCTTTCTCCATCATAACCCTATGTCTGGGGCAACCTAGTGGTAGCTCTACGGGCTCAAAGATTCTCCTCCAATGTTTCCAAGTTTTGAACTATGGCAGTCTTGTGTCTACCCTAAAAACCTTGCTCTCTCCAGAATGCCTCAACATTGTGGCCTCTCGTCTTCACATTTTGGGTGTAGTGCTTCCACGAGCTTTTTTCTTAGAAACCTCCCTCTTCCTTTGTATTTGAGTAAGTTGGGGATGAGATCTTCCTTATTATTCTTCTAGTGACCTACCTTCGCTTCTCTTTCCTCATGTTCTTCTCAAGTTTATTGATTTAAATACCAAGATGGGTGCCCTTTATTCATGCTTCCCTTTGAGCCCTCAGTATTTTAAATTGTTGCTTCCAAAGAACCCCTAAAAATGCCCTTGTTACTCTAGCGCATGCTGTAAAGATGGAGTGCAATAAGGAGGTTCATATAATGCATTGTGGGGGTGACCATGAGAATTAAACTAGCTTTAAAGAAGAGAGGCATAATCTCCCATAACACCTATGATGTCTTGTATCACATTTGCTTCATCATTCTCCAGCGAACCTTAATTGGATGCAAAGCCTCATTGGCATAGAGTGGTATTCTCACTAGTCTCACCTCCTCCTATACATGGATGTTATACATGCCTGTTCCAAAGAGTAGTCAAGTTCTACTCTATTACCTATCTCAAAGATGGGTGTGGCATCTGCCCTCCTAATGTCCTGTATAGGGTGAATTGGGAAAAAGTTGATTGTAATTAATTATGGGATAAATAATAAAATAAATGAAAATAACATTTAAAAAATATGAAACATTTTTTTTTATCAATTTCTTGGTTATTAAGAGTGCTTATTATCTTTCGAATGGATTGGACATTTTTTAACAACTAGGATTTCCATGAAATTCTTGACCAAATGAATTCTTCTATCTTGATTTTCCACTTCCCTTTAATAATGAATCAATAGTATTGTACATTATGTCACTTCACACTGCTTAATATTCATTCAGTCATGGGTTTTTAATATCCCAAAACTTTGAGATATAATTAGATGTTTGAGCATTTTCCCAAAATGTATTGAAGTGTAGACTAGAATTTTCTCACTTACATTTAGACCCACAAGTATTTAGTCTAAGACAAAATAAAAATAAATTATATGCACCTTTGAATAATCATTATATATCTTTGAAGACAACTACATAGTCATTATGTTTTCTCTTATTTTTCCACTATGAAACCATCGAGATGGATGGAAAATAAATATAATGATCAAATCCAAGTCAGAAACCTTGAAGGTCATATTTTGTTCTTAGGAATTCATGAGTCCAACATGGGCATAAAACCCTGAATTTGACCTTATTATTTTAGTAGTTTTTACATAGAATAAAGAAACACTTGCTAGAGACAACTATTCTACCATTCAAGTTGAAGTTTAATTGAATTTTACCGAACACGAAGTGTTTATGTATGTAAAAACAATCCTAGATTTTACCTTCATGTGTAGACATTGGTTTCCTAATTTCGACCCTATTTCTATCTCTTGTATGCTTGCAATCACACAAATAGTCCATCAAATAGGTTTCTTTAATTATTAGTTAATTAATATTTCATTCACAACATATATACACAATTCAAATATCTTACACAAGTACTTGAAAGACTAAATACTTATCTATTTCCTTTCAGAAATAGTTCATAGGCTTCAATGATCCTCCCAATGTTGAACTAACTTGTATAAATATGTCTGCATGAGATATCCCTCCAAGTGTCAAGTAAAAGTAGGAATATTATTGGAGTTGTCTATCCCAAAAACCCTATGAAGAATCCTGCTAGTCGTTAGCTCCGAGTGGTAAGGGTATTTTAATATCTTGTAAGGATATTTTAATATCGTGTTTCCTTTCATCTAGAAACACAAAATAGATCGAAGACAAAAATGCATTTCTCTTTTCTTCCTTTTTGTTTTTCTACCTCATTCGACATAACTAACTTCAATTGTTTCCCCTGAAACTTATTGGTTAATCTCTCATATTAACATATTAACATATTTATGAAGATTAATGTTCTAGGATAAATTTTCATTCTTTAGTATTATTATCATTTTATTAAATAAAACATATTCCAACACGTCTTTTTGATTTCTCAAAAACAAATAAAAGTCACAAAATAATTCTTTCCAGATTTATTAAAAAATGTTTCTACGTGAATTATTTATGTACATGAATTATTTTTGTAGATGATACACCTCTACAAATATTTGGCTTGAGGCCACTTAAATTTTTAATCATCATTTCGTAAAAAACTATTTTAAACAAATTTTAAACACTTTATTTAGATATACAATAAGGTTAGTTGTTACAATTCTATTAGTTGATGTAGTAGGGAGGACAAGAATATGTTGGTATCTTTCAACTTAAACCATAATATCAAAATGATTAATTAAAATAATAATAATAATGATGATGAGTATACTAGTAAAAAATAATAATACTTTTGATAATGGCCAATTCCAAAAAGGAGACATTTATTATGTATAAAAATTAAAAATTAAAAAATTCAAATTTCAATAAAATAAATAAAAATTAATATATAGAATAACATAAATTAAATAATAATAATTAGTATACTATTAAAAGATAATAATATTTTATGATAAGTTATAATTTCTTTTATATATTTAAAAAATATATTTTATTTATTTTCTTGATATTTGATAAATTAAAATTAATTTAAAAAAAACATTAAAAAACAATGCTAAAACGTTTAATAAATAAATAATATTTTATATGTTTATATCTACATTAAAAATAAATAAAATATATTGATTATATTTATATCGTAAATAAATAAAAAACAAAAAATAACCGTCCAAACAAAACAAGAAGGAAAATAAAAATCAAGCAAATCAAAATCGTCCAAAATATATGGATAAATAAAACAAACCGAGAAAACAAACGCCCGAAAATCAATAAAGTACAAAAGAAAAGGATGAGCCTGCTGGTTATAATAAAGAAAAAAAACTCAAAAGCAAAAGGCAAGAAAAAAATTGATTCCAAAATATGTGAGAGAAAGCACGAAAGCGCAAGAGCTAATGAGGTTGAGAAGAAGGATTGTGAAAACAACAGCAGACACTCCATTACAATAATTTGTGCATAGCTCATATGTAGTGGTTGTATGGGTTCAACGCATATGCATATGCATCTGTGTGTGTTTAGATATTCATGAATTTATTGTAGTGTCTTTGACGTGTATGCATCTGTGTGTTTAGATGGTGATGAAGCCATTCTATTGGGTAGGGTAGAGGCAGTGAGAATGAGAGTGAAAGTGAGAGGAGAGGGAGAGAAAAGGATATAATGTTAGAGAGATTGTGTGAGAGAGACATTCTCAAAGTGAGAAGGAGAACTATTAAGATACACTGAGAGAGGGAGAGTAAGTAAGAGAATAAAATTGAGAGATAGAGGAAGAGATGGAGGGAAAGAGAGATGGAGAAAGGGGGAAAGGAGGAGAGAGAGAGAGCGAGAGGGGGGGAGATGGTGGAAGAGAGAGAATAAGACAAATAATGTTAGAGAGAGAGGGGGGAGATGGCCGAAGAGAGAGGATAAGACAAATAATGATAGAGAGAGAGGGGGGAGATGGCCGAAGAGAGAGGATAAGACAAATAATGATAGAGAGAGAGAGCGAGAGACAGAGAGAGAGAGAGAATGATACAATATAGAGAGAGCGAGAGAGACACATAGTAAGAGTCACAGAGAGAATGATTGAAAGACAATGCCAGAGAGATAGACGAAGTGAGATAGAGTCTATTTTTGCCTTCAACTTTATTTCACAATATATCCATACACATTTAGCATTTATTTGCTATGTGAAGTAATATTCTCATTTACATTTATTGCAAACTAGGTTAACAGTTAACTTTGACGAAGTGAGATAAAGTCTATTTTCGCCTTCAACTTTCTTTCACAATATATTCATACACATTTAGCATTTATTTACTATGTGAAGTAATATTCTCATTTACATTTATTGCAAACTAGATTAATAGTTAACTTTATTTCACAATATATTCATACACATTTAACATTTATTTACTATGTGAAGTAATATTTTCATTGACATTTATTACAAACTAGATTAATAGTTTCTCCATTTTCATTTTTTATTTTATTATATCGAGATTATCTACTTGTTTTTTTTTTCCCACTAAATGTTTTTTTGTTTGACCCCATCTATTTTATTATAGCGAGATGCTTGAGTCGTTACTATTATTATTATTTTTTAATATGAAAAAATTTAACGAAAAAAATTGACAATTTTCTTATGGTCTCTTTTATATTTATAAAAAAAAAATGCATTTACATTCATATGAAAAAAATTTCACTAAAACAATCATTGTTCGTAGTCCATTTTTTAAGGTGAATCTAGACATAAATTGGAGTTTGAACACATCGAGGAGGCCCTTATACAATTTAATTACTATATATAAGCTATAAAAAGAATATTTTTCACCTTATTGAATGCCATGTATCTATCTACCTAAATATTTACTCATCATTTCCAAAGTTTCCAAGTTTGGTAGATTGATAAGTGAGAAGGGATTCTACACCCACATATAGGTACTCATTGGAACCTCCCATTTTGGGTTGAAACCTAATGATCGAAAATTAAAATAAATGCCACAAAAGCTTCAAATCAAGGGTCCATTTCAAAAAACAGAATCATTTTCCTCAGAACTAGAAGTGAAATGCATAATAGATTTTTTTATAGAAATAAAAGAAGGCATTAGCATTCAAATGGTGTGTCCAACTCTTATTGATCCAATCCTATAAATTTCTAGTATTGGTTAATATCCTTGTAAATTACACAACCAAAGCATGGTACAAATAATGAAAATCCCTCCTCTTCAAGTTATTAGAGGGGATTATAAAATTGTGCATATCTTCCATTCAATTGGCAAACCTTCTCTTAAAGTTTGTTAGATGATTTTTAGATTTCTTAGTGACTACAATGGTCATTTTTTTAAAACTCTATTAGGTTAGACTCAAAGCACTAATGTAACCAAGAAGTAGAACCACTAGAAAGCATGGGCAAAGCCAAAATTCATTTTGATTAGAAAAAACAAGAAAAACTCACCACTTACACTATACTTATATTTCTACTCGGTGTGATTTAATACAAATAAAATTTACTGTCAAACAAATTAGCTTCAATATAATTCTATTTATTTAAGAAATAATGGTAAAAATAATTTCAATCAGTGAATTAATTATAAATCCATCATTTTTGCACTTCACCATTAGAGTATTTAGGCATTCTGATAAAAGTAGTACACACATTTCTTGCAAGCTAAAAATCATTATTCAAGGCTTAATGAAAATTCCATTTCCATAGAAATGGGGTGATAAGTTTTCCAACACTTGATCAACATAATCTTTCAAATTTTATTATTAATATGATCACATTTCATAGAGATAAAAAAAAAAATTACATTTCATCATTTTATTTTCCTTTTATTCTGTATTTATCCTCATCAAATATCGAAAAACTTTGTAACCAATAGTTTGATGTCTTGTGAAATCAATTTTCACTAACTTTATAAATCCCTTATTTGATTATTTTCATTTTTTTGTTCAATGATGGTTGGTAATTTCTAATGAAATCTCTTTTTCCACTATGACATTCTTAACAACTATTTTTCTTAACTAGAAATTCGGTGGAGCTATTACCAAGATATGTGAGAACACAACATCCCACACTATGGAGACGCCTACCCCTTGATTTGCATCACAATGATTTTAAATTTATAGGAAAGTGAGTTTCAGATGTTAAGGAACTTTCCCACAATTTTACCATGCATCCTCTTCACCACTAGTACTTGCACTTTCTATAATCTCTTTAAAGAATAATGGGTTTATGGAATGCATAAATTTTACTAAACTAGATACAAATATTCTACTTCTCACTAATATTCATCATGGAACGTATATGCATTTTGATTCACCATCACATTTAATTTATTTGTAAATATTTATTTATTCACATCCACACAACATGCTCCATAGAAAAAGCATACATATTGTTGAAAAGCTCCAATAAATCCAATTTTTGACATTGAAACTAAAGCCACGAAATATGAAAAAAATCTAAATTAAAAAAATAAGCGAATAAATTGTTCATAAAATATTCGATGTTATGTATTAATTATGTGGTTTTCTTTGCAAAAAAGTGCTCTTTAACTTCTCTATATTTCTTGCACTAGAATTCCATTTAACTATTATTAATTTTTAATTGGGAACATTTTAATGTATTGTGGAATTAGTTTCAATAGAAATAATAGGATTTGTTTGAGCTTCCCAACAATGTTTACTTTCTCATAAGTCACCCACCCTCCTAATCCTTAGGACATATTATGTGGACATATGTCAACAATAAACATGATGATAAGTAATTTTTGTGGCTTGGAATACTTTCTAAGTATAAAATTTCTTCTCCATTTGTTTTATCTCACAATAGTTGTAAATTTGGTTTAGGGTAGCATATACATCCCAACTTACCATGATCATTATGCCAATGTAGGTGCCAACAATGCTACCGACACTCCTACTAAAATATTAATTGGTTGTAAGATGAATTTGTATTCTTTTCTTGGACCCCCTCATCTTCACTCTAGGGTGGATATTTCAAGTGGATAGTGTGGATATTAAACAATTATCTCCCCTCTCCAACTTTATTATAAACATTATTTTAGTTATAAAGTAGTTTTTCAAGCATTGTAATCAATTTTTCACAAAATCCTCTCTAAAAATGTTATTTCATTTTGTTGACGAGTAGAAGGAAAAATGGAAATAAGATACAAAAGGCCAAATTAATGTAAAATAAATAGATATCAAGAAAGCATTGTGCAAAACATAAAATATTTAATTATCATGTGAATAAGAAGTGATAAACATAATGAAGTAGTTTTAGAGATATAGGTTGAACACATAAAGTGGTGAAAATGGACTATTTTATTTCATGCACAAAACATGAAAATAAAGTACAAACAATATCAACATTATACAAGGAAAGAGTGTCAAAACAAGACAATAAAAGCCATTTTTTAGATGCATATTCCAAAATAAACCCAATATATCAAAAATAATGAGGAGTTACATATAAACAAGCCAAGTTCAATAAACAAAACTCTAATATAATGCTAATATCACCTATCATTCTAAAGAGTCCACTAGGAAAAAATGTATAAAATATTTACCTCAATGTTCAATCTTGCTAAATTAGAAAGTTGTGAAAAGCATTTGTGCACACCCACACACACACACACGCACACACACACACACACACACACACACACACACACACACAAACACACACACACACACACACACATATATATATATATATCATGTGTGGAAGTAAGAATGAGAATATGTCAAAGGCCAAATTGACATAAATTAAATAGATAAAAGGATAACATTTTGTAAACATAAAATGTTTAATTCTCATGTGACTAACAAGTGAATAATAGAAAGTTGGAGTTGTAAGATAAATAGGTCAAAATGGAAAAGTTGTTGAAAATGATGTTTTATTTTATGTGAAAAAACATGAAAATAAGGTACAAGAATGTTAAGAATAGATAAGAAAAGAGAGAGACAAAAGAAGAAAAAAACATTCATTTTTAAACTGCATATATGTCAAAAGAAACGAAACATATATAAAAGAATGAAAAATTAAATATAAAGGCCTCAAGGTAAATTCATTACAACATTAATACATTGATAAGGCCTCCATATCTTGTGAATGTGAGACTTAAAAAGGTTATGGGATTAATGGTGAAAAAATGATTCTCTTTGTATGTCATAAGTTCAAATAAAAAATGGACTTGGTATGTACTTTTTAATACACTAAGAAATCAAATCAACGTGCAAAGGGGGGTCCCTTGTTAGAAATAATAGTGTCTCATACATCAATTTGTTGTCTCAAAAGGTCAATCAACTTAAATAGTTCTAACAAGGTCCATAAGGCTTACACCTAAACGTTTTTCTCCTCAATCTTTAATGGATATCAATTAAAATGGCTATATGATAGTAATAAGAGTGTCTTATTAAAAAACATATAAAAAACATTTTACTATATTATCATATACAAATATATATAATTTTAGTAATTTTATACATAACGAATTGCTTCCCCATTTATATCTTGTAGTTTTTCATTTATTCATATTTATATTCCTCTTTATTTTTAGAGTGCTTTCCTATTGATTTACTAATCTCATTGTACTTTAATTTTGTTGCATATTTGCAAGGTAGACTACCTTATTTATGAATTTTATCCTTCTACTTCATCATTAATTCTCTCAATAATGTCTACTTATTTTCACCATCTCTTCCACATCACTAAATCCCATGGCACTAACTATGTATAAAGGGTTATGCTCTCAATCAATGATTTTGGTACATTGTCAACCAAAACACATCAAATTGATTTTTTCTAGGTAATGTTCTTGTATGTAATTCCATGTAATTATATAGACATGATTCAATGTGATCCTTGAGAGATGCTACAACCGCATATTTGCTCGGGTTTAAAGAAAAAATTCTTCTTACCATACTTGAAAAGAAACAAAGGGTACTAAAACCCACATCAGTGATGTAATTATATGACCTCTAAGGATATCCACATTGAGATGTAACCTTATTAATTTTTAATCTCTTTCTACATTAATTTTGGTAAGGGGTTTTACATTTTTACAAGGAAAAACTTCTTGTTTTCTTAGTTTTATTCTTCTACTTCCTCTCTCTAGTTTTCTCAAGAATTTCTACTTAGTTTGACAATCTCTTTCACATTAGGAATTTTCATTGTACCATCAATATTTAAATGGTTTACTCTTAATAAAGAATTCATATATATTCTTAGTGAAGAAAATTTAAATTGATTTTCCATGGGAAACGTTTTTCCTAGGTACTTCCACACAAATATGTACACATAGTACAATGGCATCCTCAAAGGAGGCTACAACCTCAAAGGCAATAGTTCTTCTTTACATAGGTCAAAAGAGACAAGGTACTACAACTTGTGCTAGTGCTTTATTACAAACTTTCTCCAAAGCGACCACAAACAAGAAAAAATTAAATAGAAACAATCATCTCTACAATAGAAGAGCTACAACTAAAATTATTTTCCTCTCCTCCCTATCAATGTGTAAAAATTTCATTGTCAAGCCTGATTAGACTCCATGGATTTATCCCCTAAGGTCTAATACCAAACTATATGCTTTATAGTCATTCCTATTAAGGTAGGACACAAAATACATTCTTCCAAAGAAATTTTCCATTTTTTCCTAATTTTTAGTGATATGTGAGTTAACTAGCTATACTCCATTGATTTTCCAACTAAGGGCTAACAAACCAAGTACTCTATATAATTAGATTTACTAAGTCTAAAACCAATTCAATATTTTATCCAATTCATGGCTTCTATATTTGTCATGATTTTTTTATTTTTAAACCAATAGAGTTTTAAAAGGCTAGAAACAACATTGCAATGCCTAAAGGGAAAATTCCCTTTAAATCTCTATATTGGGCTCACTCAAGCCAAAGCTCCCCCAAGCAAGGGCATGCCTACTTTTAATGATAGAAATGTTCATTGTCAAGGATGATCACCTGCGACCTAATAACAAACCATGTACTATGAGTCCTTCTGATGCGGGAGCATTCAACCCAAGAGAAATTATTGTAAATAATAGTCATAGGGGGTCAAGCATTCTAGAATTATTTTCCTAAGTTAAGGGTCAATGTGATTAATTAGATGTTTCCAAAGTAAATAAATGAGAAAATAGGAAATAGGGAGTGTTTTTAGGCATAAAGCAATGAATGTGGATCATTATGGGATAAGGAAGCTTTTCTATTTTAGAACAAGGAAAAAGATGGGAAAAAGCCTCAAGATACTTTTACCACATGTATGCATTTTATGTAGACTCTTAGAGCTTTTAGTTGAGTGATTCTAGATCATGCTTAGTTTTACAAATTAGGAATCCTCAAAGACATTGAAGATCAGAGTGGGAGAGAATGAGTGAGTATGAAGAAGCAGAGGCCACGAATAGGCCATGATTTCTCTTGTAAATAATTTATTTGTTACTTAATTATTTCAGTGATTTGTGTGCATATATAGAGGCCAAAGAAAGTCTATTGTGTTTTTTTCTTTAAGGTTTCATGTCTTATGTGCTTTCGATAGAGGCCTTGTTTGCTGAGATTTTTATTAAGAAAGGGGATTCTGGCGTATACCCAGATCTCTTTTCATCAGGTGGTATCAGAGCAGGGAAAGTTTCATGCGGAGAGAAGGATTCCGAAGCAGCGGAAGTTGGTATTAGAGCTGGAATAACTCTGTTTGATGATTCAAGTTTTTTTTTTTAAGTTAAATTAATTGCATGCGGTGGATGAATGAATGCAAGAAGGTTTTTTGAACTGAAATGTATTTTTGAATGAATGATGAAAGGAAGATCAAATTTCTAAATCTGATATGCAAACTACACAAGTGAACATGATTGCAGAAACAAAGGGAGGACAAGATCATGCAAGATCTTAAAGGTGAGATGATTTTTTTGATTTGAAATTTATGAATTGAAGTTTATGGTTGAAGAGGAGTGGCAGTGAACTTGAAGAATCTAATAAGGAATTGGATAGAGAGGACAACTTAAGTGTTCTCAGGAGAGTGTGGGAGATTGCAGAAGCCTAGAAGGAGCAAAGGTGTTGCTCAGGAAGAGGTTCCAGATGGACCCGTGCTTACCAAAAGACTAAGTGAGGAGAGCTTAGTGGGGTATGATTGCAGCCAGGAGGACTAGCTGTTGCAGAGGCTTGTTGCAAAGGAGCTCATGAAGAAAGACGAGAAGAAGATGACTACTAATAGTCATAGCAAAGGTTCAGGAAAAAGCCACAGTAGAGGACATAAGAAAGAGGACGCCAAGGTAAATGGCAAGAAAATGAGTCAAGAGGAAGTTGAAATGGAACAAGGAGAATTTCTGGGAGATAGTGAAGATGAAGACTTGAAGACTGAAACTTCAAGTAAGACCAAAGGGTCACATGGTTTTAAATTTGACAATTTGTGTATGTTTGCAGGTGAAAGACAATTGGCTGATATTGTCATGAAGAAGGAATCTAATCAGGATGTTGATGGAAAGAAAGAAGGACCAGCTGATGATTGGTCACAATTTGTTGAAGGAATATAAAGTTGTGTGAAGTTTCCAAGATCTACTCCTAATGAAATAGTTGAATTGTACAGGAAACTAGATCTTCAGAGAAGAGAACTGGAGAGACAGAGGACTTATGCACATGTTAATTTTCTGAGGAAACAAGACAGGGAAGTTTTCATGAAGGACAGTCATGAAGCAGAAGATGGTAAGAAGGCGAGACTTGCTGACAGTCTCATGATGAATACAAATCAGCATACTGAAATATTGCCAGAGAAAGCTGAGGAGAAAGCCAGTGAAATTTTTTTGAGTCCTGAAAAAGACTTGAAGCTACAGAGAGAAAAGTTGGTGACTGAATCGACAAATAAGACTAGTGGGTCTTGTGATTTTAATGCTAACAATTTGATTGTGTTTACAGGTGATGAGCCAAAGTATGTTGTTGAGGGACAGGAAGCTTGGGAGGTAGCAACATCTATGGCGGCAGCGGCAGCAACATCTATGGTAGCAGCTGAATTAACAGAAATTGGGAACAACAGTAGTAAGCTAGACATAGAAATTGAAGAACTATGGCAACTGATGATGCAGCAATCCAAATGGAGGAAAATAGAAATGGCAGCAATCAAGATCAATCAGAACTTGAACCTGATTGACAGGAAGAAGAAATTGGAGGAAAAGACAACATAAATGCAGCGACAACGAAGGAATAAAGCATTTGGAAGGTTGCAGAACAAAGTATGGGATCCAGGAAGATCAAGACTACAAACCACATGATCAAGAGATCATGAAATTTTTCTACCTTGGGAGTCTAATGCGGGAGAATTCATCCCAAGAGAAATTATATTAAATAATAGTCATAGGGGGTCAAGCATTCTCGAAATATTTTCCTAAGTTACAAGTCAATGTGATTAATTAGATGTTTCCAAAGTAAATAAATGAGAAAATAGGAAATAGGGAGTGCTTCTAGGCATAAAGCAATGAATGTGGATCATTTTGGGATAAGGAAGATTTTCTATTTTAGAACAGGGAAAAGGATGGGAAAAAGCCTCAAGATGCTTTTACCATATGTATGCATTGCATGTAGACTCTTAGAGCTTTTAGTTGAGTGATTCTAGATCATGCTTAGTTTTATAAATTAGGAATCCTCAAAGACATTGAAGATCAGTGGGAGAGAATGAGTGAGTATGAAGAAGAAGAGGCCATGAATAGGCCATGATTTCTCTTGTAAATAATTTATTTGTTAATTAATTATTTTAGTGATTTGTGTGCATATATAGAGGCCAAAGAAAGTCTATTGTGTTTTTTTTCTTTAAGGTTTCATGTCTTATGCGCTTCCGATAGAGGCCTTGTGTGTTGAGATTTTTATTAAGAAAGGGGATTCTGGCGTATACCCAGATCTCTTTTCATCACCTTCCTATGTAGGTGGGTGACAAAAATATTTTCCCAAAGAAGTTTTCCATTTTTGTCTAAATTTTAGTGATTTAAGAGTTAACTATCCAAGTTATCCAAACACCATGGAAATTTCAGCTTAGGCTTAACAAAGGGAGTACTCTATATAATTAGCACTACTAAGTCCCAAACTAACTCCAACATTTCACCCAATTATTAATGTCTATGTTTGTGAGAATTTCTAGATATATGTACAAAGAGTTCTTAAAAGAGTAAAAAACTGTAATGACTAAAGGGGAAATCCTCTTTAAGCCTCTCTATGGGAGTCACCAGAGCTAGAGCTTCCCCAAGCAAGGTTATGCCTAGCTTTTAGTCATCGAAATGTCTGTTGTCAAGTCTAATCAAACTCCATGGATCTATTAGCCAAGGCCTAATAACAAACTATGTGCTTCTCAATCCTTCCTATTTAGGTGGGTGATAATAACCATCTCCCAAACAAAATTTTCATAATTTTTAGTGACCTGAGAATTCATTACCTTGACCGATTTGCTATCAAACCAATTACTCTACATAATTAGCTTTACTAAGTCCCAAACCAAGTCCAAAATTTTACCCAATTCATGGCTTATATGGTTATCATGCTTTTAGAATGTCTGTCCCAATACAATTTAATAAAAGTAACAAAAAAAATCTACTGACTAAAGGGAAAATCCCCTTTAAGCCTCTCTATGGGAATCGGGGAGCTAGAACTCAGGAAGCAAGGGCATGAATTAATATGATCTCTTCCACATAAAGGAATGTAGTTAAAGCTAAAATTTGGTGCCAAATCCATTATGTCTCCACTCACACAAGGTGCTTCACTTTATCTAATATAAAACTAACAATGAAAAAGTACACTAAATTGGTTGTTAATTTGTAAGGGGACCTAGAAATCCCCAAGCAAGGGCATGAACCATTATGATCTCTCCCACATAAGGGAATGTAAGAAGTATGTTGAAAGCCAAATTTTGGTTCCAATTCGATTATCTCCCCATTCACACAAGGTACTTCATTTTGATCTAATATATAACTAACAATGAAAAAACAAACTAATTTGCTTATTAATTTATAGGGTTACAATAAAAGGTATTGAAGGATGATTATTTTCCAATATAAGTAAAAATCACATCATGCACAAGTAATCTAAAGACTATTTTTTCAGACCTGTTTGGAATGGTGCATAGTACGAGCTCAATAACGTAATATAACATAAAAATCTACACTCATTACAAGATGGCCTATATTCAATATATAGAGGACGGAAAATTGTGTTTCCAAAATATATTTATATTAAGAAGGATGTATAGATAAATAATCACTTCATCAAATCCATAATGACTTCATTTTTAATCACTACTTTTACATCAAATAAATGGGCAACTATAACCTCTCAACATTGTTACAACAATAATATACAAACTATGTGTCTAGCCTGAATAAATTGGTGGGTGTCAACCTTGTTTTCCTATCCATCAATTGATAACTAGAGTGATTTTTCTCTACAAATAAAATAACTATCTAGAAAAATTAATGGAAAAATTAAGCACAATAATTTGAATTGAATTCAATGGAACTTGAAAAAGTATTCATGTTTTCACAAAAGAGTGTGGCTCCTAAAGCAAAATATAGAATTGTATGAAAAGTTTAGAATAGACCAATCATAGAATTGAATGAGAAGCTTAGAAGAAACCAATCAATATATAGACAATGATATAGATATAATATATAAGCTAAGAAGGAAACAAATTCTTTATAAAACTATTCAGACTAAAAGCTTTTGAAAAGTTTCTTATTTTAAAACAAAACAAAAAAAGATATAAAATATATTAACCTTATTTATATTTAATATGTTTAAAAATTGTTTACTTAATATGTTTAAAAATTGTTTATGATATAAAATAAAATACATTTATTATTATAAAAAATATAATTAATTTAAAATGGCATAAAATATTTTATAAATTTTAATTATTCATATTCTAGAATTTATCTATAACTTTAATTATAATAATACTTAAATATCATTAATTATACTTTACATTAAGCAGTCTTAAATAACTGCTTATTCAGTGTGACAGAATCAAGAAACTAAATTTTAAATCAAAACATTTTTTTTTAAAATCCTAATTAAAAAAATTATGCTTACCCAAAACTATATGACCCATGGAACTATTAAAAATTGAAATGACAATACATCTCTAAATGTGGAACTCTTCTGCAAAATTTAAAGCTAGGAAAGGGAAACTCAACTCTATCACATTCAAAAATTCATTATTTATATCTTCATTTTTATGGTTTTCTATCTCTATTTTGAAACCTAGATGATGAGGGAGCAATATTAACTTCAATATTGTTGTTTTCTTACTTCAGTTTTTAGATTCAAATAAATAACTTAAAATATAGTGATCTCTTATTTGTTTTCTTCTTTGTTTATGTGGTGATCTTTATGATGTATATTTTTTTTAGTTTCAATTTTTACCCTATACATTTTAATGATTTGATTTTACCAATATAAAATTATAAGTTTCATATTTTATATATTTTTATAATAAAATAATTATAAAAGATGTTTTATATTTAAATAATTATACATTTCTGCCTCGCATTAAGTTTTAGAAATCACATATTAATATAATCCGATGCAAACTAACAATACTTTAATTTCTACAGGATAGTAGCCCATTTCCACTAGCCGATGTAAAATTATTTCTAAACCTGCCTTCGAAACTCCATTACCCTTTACAAGAGGCCAAGTCACATCAATTCTAAAACTGTCTTGGAAACTCCATTACCTTCTACAAGAGGCCAAAATTGCGTGGGAAACTCCATTACCTTCTGCAAGAGGCCAAGTCACATTAGAGGGAAAATTGGTAGAAATTTCATAAATGAGAACGGTGTAATAGATAACTGTGGAAACCAGATCTTTTATCAGAGAAAATGTTTATCAAACCCTGTTCCAAAATGGCGGTCTCATCACATAATGAGAGAAAACCGCTAAAGCCGAACAATATATTAAAAACCTTCTAGTAGATTTGGTTGCTGCAACAGGAAAATAATTTGCCTGACAGAAAGCCGTTCTTTCTTCCATATGTCAGTGTGAGGTACAATGAGAGGTGGCCTATCCATGGCTCAACTTGTCGATTCCGAAGAGGTAAATTGTAGGTTAAAGACACCAGTTTTTAAAGATATACCTACAAACCCTACCCACAAAGATTCAAAGGCACATCAGAGTGAATGGAGGCTGTGTTAGCTGAAACCTTGACAAAATCCCTTTCGCCTTTCCTCTCTGCATAATGACGTCGTCCCTGGTATACACGCCTCCAAATTTATTAGAATCTCATACTCTGAATCAACTGGCATGTCGCGTTCAACCCAAACTGAAGGAGCTCCTACCTTTCGACCTGCATGGCCATTTTTCTTTGTCGGGCAGAACTTGATATATTTCGCGGCATAAACCAGTTCTCGCTTATGCCATTAAATTCAGTTGAATACGCGTATTATCATCTCACAATATGCAATTACCGCCGCGAGTTAACAGCCTTGGATATGCGGTTATCGTCAATAGGTATGCCATTATCACTATTGACGCGAATTATCACCTGATCCCACACAATATTCGAGCGCTTATCACCAGTGGTTATGCGAGTTATCGTGTGAAATCTGCATTATCAGCAGTAATCGTTCGATACGCACATTATAACCGCAGAATATTCGCATCACTACGCTGATATGCCAGTTATCCCCACCAGATAGGCGCGTTATTCAGTGATACGCGGTTATCACTGTATGATATGCTGATCATTACACTGATATCCGACATGTTTTTACCGTTTATGCGTGTATTTCAGCCGGACATACGAGTAATCGCCACGGAATATGCAGATTAATTCTCGTTATGCGAGTTCTCATATTAGTTACGCGAATTATCATGCTTGGGTACGCGACTTATATTCTGATACGCGAATTATCATCGGATATGCGAATTATCAGCCGATCTTCTACTTATCAGAATCGAATATGCGAATTATCAGTTTTGAAGCGGATTATCACAGCCAGATCTGCAGACCATTACGCTGATAAGCAAGTTATCTCTGTTGTTTATGCGAGCGATCGAGTCTGAGACTAATGACCGTCGAATATGCCAGTTATTTTCACCTGTAGCGAGCTACCCCGCTGGATATGCGGATGCGACGTCTTAGCCATTTATGCGACTGATCCGCTCCCCTGATTCGCTTGGTCGCGTGCTGGTTTGCCAGGTAGGTACGAGAGGATTTTCTCCATTCAGAATTGGTCCGTTCGGATTTTGTTCATGGTTGAAGTCATATAGGAGTTGAGTGACCCCCATTCTCTCTTCCTGAGCGAGAGGTCGAATCTTCCAATAAGAGAAGTTCACGGTCGATTGGACGAAGTCGCTACGGCGTGCAGAAAGAGATCAATCCCACTTTCATTATTTCCCACTTTTTTGGTGCATTGGTGGCCCCGGGACGAGAGACCTCCAATTCGTCACTGAGAGCCTTAGACATTTACCTCGTTACTCCATGGATCCCGACAACCCTTATCTGCATTTGAAGATTCACCTTTCCGGGTAACCAATAAATCCTATGTTATTGGACCATTAATGCATAGAATTTATTGGTTGCCATACCTTTTGGCTACCATGAGCATGCATGTTGCTTTATGAGCATTCGTTTTCGAATCGCCATATTTCCGAGCAGGTGAAAGCTAGAGGGACCCAGAGGAATCTGCAATAGACTCACCCAACTCTCTAGCGTGTCTTTTCACCGTATCCAGTACATAATCTTATTAATTACTTCACTGGTTATCTTTTTCAATCCAACAAACCAAGCATGTGTTTTCAACTTATCTAGTATATTATCTCATTAAGTACTTCATTGGTGATCTTTTCCAATCCAACAAACACTATTTGAATTTTAAATTTCCCCATTTTAAATTTGAATTTGACCACCCGTCCGCTCCCTCCGCCTTATTTTGATTTGAATTTGCCCACCCGTCCGCTCCCTCCGCCTTATTTTGATTTCTTCCTGATTAAACCCTAAATCTGAGTGTTGGAGGAGCCATAAGGGCACCATGGCAGAAGAAGCCTAGAGGACACAGGCTGTTTAACATATTGTCGAAAGAGGTTGGCATCCCTCTAATGGCGTTTTTGGTCAATGGCAGTAACAGGTACGATGAGTATGAGATTTCTGACCACTTCTTCCATGAACAGGCACTAATTAAAAGCGTAATCGGCCAGCACTTATGGAACATGTGGATATGAGAAAGTTTTTATTAGCGTTTGTGGACGATTTAGCTAAACTTTCACAACTCACACAATTGTGCATGATATTAATGGTTTTTAAGGTGTTTTAAAATTCAATGGAAATACCTTTTGTAAAAACTTCAATGGACATACACATTACTAAAATAATTCATGAACTTAATTTGATTCTGTATCGCGAGAATCCGTAATGGAACTCTAATTGAACCTTTCAGTGAGCCGTTTATATATATATATTATAGAGTAAATTTTTATTTTTTATTAATACGCATATTAATTTTGTGTAATGTTTTTGAATTTTAGTTTTATTATGATTTTAGTATAATTCTTTTTTCTCAATTTCAATTTGACAATTGTGCATGATATTAATGGTTTTTAAGGTGTTTTAAAATTCAATGGAAATACTTTTTGTAAAAACTTCAATGGACATACACATTACTAAAATAATTCATGAACTTAATTTGATTCTGTATCGGGAGAATCCGTAATGAACTCTAATTGAACCCGTTTATATATATAGAGAGTAAATTTTTATTTTTTATTAATACGAATATTAATTTTGTGTAATGTTTTTGACTTTTAGTTTTATTATGATTTTAGTATAATTCTTTTTTCTCAATTTCAATTTGACGATAAATTTTGAATGGTGTCTCCAAGTAAAATAATACCAAAATAAAGTCGGTGTAATTTATTTTTTTAACAAAAATTAATAAATTAAATAATACTTTCACACCTTTTTTAATTGAAAATTATAAATATATAATATATTTTGTTTTGTTCTAATAAATCTGTTTTGATTTTAAATGAATTTATTTTAAAATAATTAAAAAATAATATAACTTTATTTTTTATAAAATATGTATTATTATACCGTTAAATAAATTCAAACTTTATATCAACGTGGTTGTGATACTCTAATAACTATTTATTTACACAATATCATTTCTATTCCTACTATATATACTCAAACACTAAATCTCATGGAAGATATTTGTTGCACGTAAACCTATCTGTATTTGCTCAAAATCCTACCGAGATTATTATCTTATATATACTCAAACACTAAATCTCATGGAAGATATTTGTTGCACGTAAACCTATCTGTATTTGCTCAAAATCCTACCGAGATTATTATCTTTCATTTACTTTGTGGGCACCAGTGTGGGGTTTTTCGAAATCTAAATTTTGTAAACTTTGAGGAGTACACAATTCTTATCGAATTAAAATGGTATGGTGGATGTGTATAGATAGTTTATAATTTTTTTTGAGAATTTTATGGCTTTCTTCCTTTATTCATAAAATAATGTGTAGAGTTGACGGAATGCATGTGCCACACAATATATGCATGTACCACACAATACACAAATACAAATTGACAGATGTATATAAATTTATTTTTGTATAAATTTATCAATTGAAAAATACGATAACCTTTTATTTTAGTATGATTTCACCTTAACGAATCACTATGACATTTGAAATAGTTTTAGTTTGATTCTATTCAATGCATGAAACCCTATAATCTATAATTTCCGTAGTTTCAAACTTTGGACTTCAAAGTCTCTACACGTTTGGAAGTGTGTTGGATAAATATTCCAACAAGTTTGCACTTCTAAAAAGAGTATTGTCTCTCATTGAATATGAGTTGACTTTGTAACTTAGTGAAATTTGCCGGATTTGTTTAAGCTATCATAGCTTTTTTAAAATTTCTATTTTTAAAGTAAAATTTGATTTATAAACAATTTTCTCTCTCGATTAAATATGTCAAATGATTACGAATCTTTCCTTATATGGAAAAGAGATTAAATAAATAATTTCACACTTATTTTCAAACATTTTTTTTCAATGTATGATTTGATAATGACTTTAAAACTATTAATAAAAAATTACTATTTTATTATAATTAATATTGCTATTTCCATTTCTCATTTTAATTTTAAATTAATTTAAATTAATTATTGTTAAAATAAATTATTAGAAATATTTATAATATACTAAATTTATAAATTTATATATTTTTCAACCAATATTATACAAATGGTTATATTTATAATTTAATTATTATATTAAAAAAATAATGTTACTTCATTTTATATTAAAATTTTTAAAAATTATATTATTGTTAATTTATTATCTATATATTAAAAATTACTTTATTGTAATTTATTATTATATATTAAAGGATAACATTTATTTTAAAATTTAATTACTATTATATTAAAGATTAAATTTTTAATTATTATTGAAAACTATTTATACATATTAATATAATTTATTCATTTTATTTATTATATATAATAATGGAAGTTGAGCAAATCGAATTCTCACATGATCTATATGAGGGTTTAAAAATTTGGGCCTAGAAAGAGGAAGTCAAAACACACCTACCATCTTCTCAACAATAGTCAACACTATCATATCTTTCACATTCTCCTAGTTTGATTTTATGTTTTCTCTCCACATACACATCACATGCATGGGCCATCCTCCTATTGTCTCGTTGATATGAAGACACCCACAACCACTTTTGCTTTGAGGCCGTCCTCAGCGGTTACGAATCTCTAAGCTTACCACATCTCGACCCCACCATAACTTGGTAAACCTCCATTGAGCTACCCGCTATCTCTCCTCGTGCTATTTATTTTCTCTCAGACCTAATTGCCCTCCCATATTTTACATTAGTCACCGACTATAACATCCCCCCTCCATGTACTCACTTTTTGTGCGAACATTTCAGGTGTGAAATGTTGTGGGGGTGTATCTCATTCCATTCAAGGGTCATCTCACTAGTTGGCATGAAAGGAACGAGCCAAGTAAAAAAAGGAATATGTAAAATTCAAACCAGATTTAGTGTTGGGTGAAGGATTTATGTTGAAGGACATCTCAAAAATCGAGGATATCACTTTGGTTGGTCATTTTGCAAGTAAGAGAATGGTGATGGTTGGTATGAGAAATTGGACGTTGAAGAATATTTCTCCTATACCTAGTTATTTACTACACTTTTTAATTTTGGCCAAGGGTTGTATGGGGTGGATTTTGGATTCAAAGGATGATGGCGAGAATATCCTTCAACGTCGATGGCATTGGCACTCATAGGCCCTGTTTCTGAAAAGATGGTTAGCCAACTTTGATGCTCGTTTGGATCCTCAATGGACAAATGCCAAAAATCCTGGTTGGATCACAAACCAAAATATTCTATATATGTTGGGGTATATGGCTAGAAAGAAATGGCACAATCTTTGAAGACCAAGGCGAGTCATCCATCACAGTGAATTTTAACACTCTAGCACTACAAGACTCCCTGCCTTGGATATTGAATGCCCAACATAATTGATTTCATCCTGATATAATCATTTTGAAGGATAAGTCATGATTTGATGGTGTTTCCCAATAGATTCCCTCCATTGGCAAAATATGTGGTCATTTATATCTCTTAGACTCACACTATTCCTCCACCTATCGTCTATCGTATTAGTTGGGATACAAACAACTTTTCTTAGTTATTTTCTTTAAAAATTATCCTACTATTAAGTGAACATTTGTATATTTCACACATCAATATATGTGGGGTTTTTATGGCAAGTCCAAATTGAGAAATCACACCATTATGTGAGGGTAAATTTTCACAAAATCAATTTAATATCACAAGATTTGCGAGGGTAAATTTTCATAATCAATTTCTCAATTTATTATAGCATATTATGTGAGAACAAAACCAAACTAACACCAAACTAGATGGCAATGAAATGTTTATACATAGTATAAATCGTGCCGCTCAGTAAACTTAAAACTAAAGATCCAGAAAAAGAAACTTGCAACAAAGAAGGAAACAGTAAATTAGGTAGAAAAACAAATTTCAAGAGGAAAAAAACAATTAGGTATCCTTTATGATAACAGAATATAAAAATAAATATGTTATTGTGCTGTTATGAATTTTGATTCGTTCTCTAATTTTAATATTTTCTTTTCAGTATTTAAGATTAAATTAGCAGTGCGTTAAGAAACTCAATTCCATAAGGTACCGATGTAAGACGCCTTAGAATATCTGAGTAATCATCAATGTTGACCTATAGTGTAAAGGAGAGGTCTCCAGTCCTCTGAAAACCTCTGAAACTCTTTTCAAAGCCTTGCTAATTACATGTATAATCCATATACACATATAGTTAATTATAAAAACAAAACCTATAATTCTAATGACGTTGAAATCCAGTCTCGATTTCCATCACTGCAAAATATAGCGTTCAATTTTCATCAACATTTTTTAATCAACTCGTTCTCCTAAGTATATCAAAATCAATACAATAGATTATATCAAACTACATATAGCAAGGGAATGATTTAAGTCACCTCGGGATAATGTCGATTTAATGCACTCACATTGACTTTCTCTGGTCATGCGATGATCATGCATTCGAACCAAATCAATATATTAAAAATTAAAAAAAAACGAAAACAAAATTGGGTGCACCGCAAAAACACAGAAACGTAACCATAGTTGTACGAACTAGAACCAAAACTAAGAGATCACATCTAATGGAAATAACAAAAAAGAAACATGAAGAAAAGAAATGATGCACCCAAGCAAGAAGCTGAAATGAAAGAAGAAAATGAATGCGAACATGGAAAATGAAAAGACTAAAATGAATGCGAACATGAAAATGAAAAGAAGAAAATGAATGCGAGATCGGTGCCAATGGTAAACTAATCAATTGAATCCTGCTTTTAAATTCATCTATCGTTGAACCATATGAGAGGTTTCTTTTTTATAAAAGAAAAGCTTCAGCTTGAATCACATGAGAAAGAACCTTTGTCGACGCATTTCGAACCAACCAGTGTGGTTCATCGTCAGGATAAGTTGAAGAAACAGAACCAGCATAGCATGTAGCTAGATCTGTCAACAACTTAGAGACCTGCAAGCGTGCCCGTTCGAAATGGTGAACTTTAGAAGCAATGGCTGTACCGTGCAGGGAAACAATGGTAGAATTGAGGCTTCTGTGATCAGTCATATTTATAAAAGAAAAGCTTCAGCGTGAATTGAAATGGATGTTTGCTTTTAGCTTTTTTGGAAATTGAAATGGAGCGGTGCGTTTTAAGATGCCTCTCATAGTGGTAGGTGCACTTGACTCGAATGTTGTGCTGGTTTTGTTTTATTCACAGCGACATAACCGTTTTCATCCGCATAATCATCATCCTATTTTGAATGAATGACCGTTTTCATCCGCATAATCATCATCCTATTTTGAATGAATGATTAGTATCATCATTGCCAATACTTGCTTACGCTGTTTGAATTTAATTATAATGATATTAGGAGGAAGGAAAATTGAAAGGTGTAGTGTTTTATTTTTATGAATTTAAATTTGTAAAAGTGATTTTAATTTCAAGGAACTATATTATTTTTAAAAGATTTATTTCAGGTTCTGAATTTATTTTTTATTTATTAAAATTATAAATACGGTATAATTTTGAAAAGGTTTTGTTTTTAATAATTTATTATATTTAAGTTTGAAAAAGATTATTAGATTTTAAATTCTTTGAATTTGGAACATCATTATAATTTTTATATTAAATTAAGATGAATGGGAATGGATGTTTTGGAAAAAATTCATTTTTATTTTTACTTGTTCTTATTTACTTACGTTTCAATGTGATATACTTTTTATAATATTAAATAGTTTATTTTCATAAAATCTTATTATTAGGTTGGTTTA
>APFE031034773.1:0-26630 GCA_000404065.3 Pinus taeda | reverse complement strand
GTTTGATTTTTCATTTCTTTTGATTTTTATTTCAATTCATTATAAAATTGAAAATAAGACGAAAATGACAATGAAAACTACAACACTCTACATCCCCAACATTGCAGTGATGATTTGGACTGATGGTCATTATCTAATTTATTAGCTCCTTCTGATTGTTTATTTTCAGAGTATATAGCTTTAGGTTGGTTTCTTATTGGGAATTTGCTAAGAGGTTTTTGTTGTACATTTCTATTGTTAGAAAATTTTGCTTGCCTACTTGGGACCAGGTTCCTTCCTTTTTTGTTCACTCCTCCTTTAGGTCCCTTATTTTTCTGTTTCATTTGCTGGTAGCAGATGTGAGATTTCCTCACTGCATCATCCATTGGCCGTGGGTAATCAAATTTAATTTTTTATTTCATACAATTGGGTAGACTATTATTAAAACTTTGAATTTTGGCCTTTTCTTCTTACATGTAAGGCACATAGCGTAGTAGAGAGGTGAATATTTTACATATTCATCCATGTTTAAGGTTCCTAATCTTAACTCGTGAAATTCTTTTGCCTTTTCATCACAATAACATTCAGTCATATACTTATCCTTGAAATGTTTTTGATTTCCTCCGAACAAATGGTAGCCTTACCCCTTAACTGGTAGACTACTAAACATGCTTTCATCTTATTAGTGTAATCATAAATCTAGAAGTATTTACCCATATCTATCAACCAAGCCATTATGGCTTCAAACTAATAAATATATACTATATATATATATATATATACCTAATATATATATATAATATATATATAGATGGAAGAAAAAAGATAGAGTGCTAAATATGGAGAGATAAAGGAAGTGACAAGGGAGAGATAGAGATAAAATGAAGAAGAAGGGAGAGGAGGAATGAAGAGAGAGAGAAGGATAGGATTCAGAGAGGAAGATAAGAGTAAGAGAGAGAGGGAGACATAAATATGGAGGGAGAGAGAAGGGAGAAAGATAAGGAGAGAAGGGAGGGAGATAGTGACAAGGCTCGAGTGAAGAGAGAGAGAAGGTGGGGCAAGAAAGAGCGAGGTGGGAGAGAAGAGGAAAGAGGGGAAGGACCAAAAGGAGGACTTGAGAGAGAGGAGAGAGGGAGGGACATAGATATGGTGTTGGATGGGTAGAGAGGGAGTGAAGAAGCAAGACAAGAGAGAGAAAAGTGGAGGGAGAGAGAGAGTGATAAGGGAGAGTTAGAGAGAGAGAGTGTGTAAGTTTTGGAGGGTGAGAAAGAGATATAAAGAAGGAGAGATTGATGGAAGGGGGATAATAGGAGAGATAAGGAGAGAGGCAGGGAGATAGTGACAAAGCTTGAGGGAAAATAAAGTGAGAGAGTGTCAAGATAGAGGGAGGTGGGAGAGAAAGGGAGAAGGAATAGAGAGAGGACATGAGAGAGAGAGAGAGAGAGAGAGAGATGGTAGATATTGAGAGAGGGAGAGAGGAGAGAAAGAGGGAAGAGAGATAAAAAGGGGGGATAGAGAGAGAGAAGCAGAAGAGGGAAGGAGAGATAAATATATATGGAGAAAGAGTGTGTATGTTTTAGGGGTGATATAGAGAGACAAATGAGAGGCAGAGGGAGATAGAGATATATATGGGAGGTGAAGAGAGGCAAGAAGAGATATATAAAAAGAGGGAGAGATGATTTCTAATCCTATTTTATTGCTTGCAATAGATGCATTTATTTCAATGTAGATTTTGATTTCTAATTATATTTTATTGCTTGCACTAGATGCATTTATTTCAATGTAGGTTTTGATTTCTAATCCTATTTGATTGTTTTCTCTAAATGCATTGATTTCAATGTAGATGGTGATTTCTAATGCTATTTGATTGCTTGCACTAGATGCATTGATTGATTTCATTGTAGATGTTGATTTCTAATTATATTTTTTTGCTTGCACTAGATGAATTGATTTCAGTGTAGATATGCATTTGTAATCATATTTGATTCCTTGCACTAGAGGCATTGATTTTAGCGTAGATGTTGATTCTTAATCTCTTTTTATTACATGCACTATATGCATTGATTTCAATGTAGATGTTTTTTTCTATCCTATTTGATTATTTGCACTAGATGCATTGATTTCATTGTAGATGTTTTCTAATCCTATTTGTTTGCTTGCATTAGATGTTTTTAATATTCAAGATGTAGATTATACATAAAAAAAAAAAAATATCAAGGCATATTTAGTAATACGAGGGACACTATTAAGATCTAATTAGCTATCAAAAATTGTGATACCTAGACTTGAAATGAAATAGATCATATGTAAAATTAATACTCCTTGAAAGTGAAAATTAACGCTAGACAATTATATATATTAAGAATTACATATATTCAAAATTACTAATAGATAATTCCATACAACAATGTATTCAAAATATTTATAAGACGAAAATATATATTTATTAACATTCAAAATAAATCAAAATATTCTTGAGGGAGATGTGATAATTAAACTTGAAATTTTATAAATAAGACCACTTAATAAAAATAAATAAAAAGTCATTCAGAATATTCTTGAAGGAAATAAATTATTTCAAACATTACGGAAGAAACAAATTATTAGACTAATAGTAAATTATTAAAACTAGAGTCTTCAATATATATTTAGTAATACCTAGAGGGACATTATTAAGAATTGATTAGTTATGTCCCTTCTTCATCACAAAATAATTAATAATAGAATACATACACATAAAACTATAACACAAGAAGTGTAACATTCACAAATATTATCATCCCAATCCAAGCACACAAACACAGAAACCAATCAAAGCATCCAAACATAGATGTACAAACCATTCAAGTCAAGGAATAACGACTAAATTAAAGAGGGGAATGATGTGGACATGAAGCAAAGAAAACATAATGTGAATTTTGAAAATGTGACATTGTTGCCTTGAAGTGGAACCAACTTAGATCCAATAACTTAGATTCAATCCACCTTTAAACTCTACACATAACACAAACTACCAAACTACGAGAAATTGTAAACAATCTAATGGTAATTAAATCAATCCCACATTTAAAAATAAAAAAACACAATCTATGGACATATCCTCTCTAAAAAGATTTTAAAATGTTAATAGTAATGGCTCATCCCACATCATTTAAACTATCACATATATAACTAATTTAGACTCTACATGCCACATGAACTATGAAAACAACACTCTAAACAATATGATGGTAATTTTCTCATAATTACATCAAAAAAAAATTCCAATATTTACATAAACACGATATCAAACCAATATTTACAAAAACATGATATCCAATATTTATAGAAACATGATACCAAATCAATATTTACATAAACATGATACCAAACCAATATTTACATAAACATGATATCCAACATATACAGAATCAGCTCATCCCACATCATTTAAACTATCACATATAAAACTAATTTAGACTCTACATGCCATATGAACTATGAAAAACAACACTCTAAACAATATGATGGTAATTTTCCCATAATTACATCCAATTTTTTTCAAATATTTACATAAACATGATATCAAACCCATATTTACAAAAACATGATATCCAATATTTATAGAAACATGATACCAAATCAATATTTACATAAACATGATATCAAACCAATATTTATATAAACATGATATCCAATATATACAGAAACATGATACTGTACTAAACATGATATTGATATTCAATATTTAAAGAAACATGATACCAAATCAATATTTACATAAACATGATACCAAACCAATATTTATAGAAACATGATACACACCAATATTTACATAAACATGATACCAACCAATATTTACAAAAACTTAATATCCAATATTTACAGAGACATGTCATCCAAATCTGCTTTACACAGTAAAAACAGTCCATCCAAACCATGCCATCCAAATCTGTTATACACACTGAAAACACTCAATCCAAACCTGTATAACTCATAGTCTCATACACAGAAATACAGTCCAGATAATACGTATATTGCATTTGCATTCACTTACTCAAACATGACATCAAGAATTGGTTTGAGTGTATACCTGGATAAAAGAGAAAAAAATTGATACCACTGCCTCAGTAATATAGGTGTTGACATAATAAACAATTCACCACTTTCTCTCCTAATATTGTTGGCCAACACCACTGGCAAAACTTCATGACATTTTGCTATTCTTGGCCAACACGATATGTTAGTGATCTGAGGTTCCCGTCTGGATGCAAAGGAAACAACTCTAACAATTCGTCTTTGTTTTCATGTTCTTCAGCCTTGGAAGCTATCAGAATATTACATATACATCCATCAGCGCAAAGTCTGCACTCTGTATAAGGACAAAGTGCGCAGTTTTTAGAAGGACGCAGCCATGTCTCCGTTTGATCTAGTTTATTCCGGATGTCGCTGAGAGTGATCCCACAAATGGTTTCACCTACAGTTTCATTTTGTTGTTTCAGTGGCAAATTATTTGGCCGTGCGGTCTCCATCTCTTTGGGGAAGGCTGGCACTGGTGAATTTGTGTGTCTCTGATCATAATGTAACATACAACGTAAATTAGAAAGCGAACAATACATCAGAAACTCTACAATACATCTGATACTCTATCGTTGAAGTTCAAAAAAAGACGTTTATATGTATTGAATGGCGAAGAAAAACGTAAGATTATCTTGTTATGTTCTTTATATAAATGAAATAAAAATAAAATAATAATAAAAACACAACATTCAATGTGAAGAACCCAACATTACTGAAATTATAATGCTCTGACAACTGAATTCTGCTTACATGTAGCGGAAAAGTGCTCATGCCAATTGCAGGTTCCCACATCATGTTAGACGCTGCACATAGACGAAGTTACAACGTAAACAAAATGACAAATAAGAAACCAAGATGGAAACGTACGTAGAGGAGAATTCAAGGGCAATGCAAAATAAAATATAGAGTGGGCCCTTGGATCTTCCTGCAATATTTTCATTTTCTTTGTTGTTTCCTCTTGTTGCGTAACGCGCCAATTCTCTTTGTTGTTTCCTCTTGTTGCGCGAGTGAGAATTCTGAAACCATTAGAACACATTCCTTGCTTCTACGTTGCCGTGAGCTTTGAGTCACTCTGTAATTTGATTTATGCGAGCGCGAGTAGGGTTATGGTCACCCTCTCTGAACAACTGTTTCAAAATCTCGTTTTGTCTTCTCGTGGGCCTCCAACGCAAATGTGCAATTTCTTCGTTTTTTTCCATGGAAACTCCTGATTGTGGAGCCTCTGCAAATTGAAAAACAGAAGCTTCTAGCTGCGGCAAATTCAGATTCGTGTTCTGTATGCGGGCAAACCTGTAACAACAAAATCAATTTCTCCGAGCTCCGAATGAACAGATTGGAAAACCCTTAGAGGAAATATATATGATTTCTTAAACAAAATCAATTTCTCTGAGCTCCGAATGAACAGATTGGAAAACCCTTAGAGGAAATATATATGATTTCTTAAGCGGGAAACCGACGTGACAATTTAAAAACAAATTCCGGGCACAAGGGAAATAAAAAATATGATTGCGTAGATAGTAAGAAAAGCGACCGAGATGAGATAAATCCTGGATTCAATGTCAAAATCGTCCCCGTGAGCGTGGAGGAATGGATGGAAGACTCAATTTTATATTAGACTCAATAAAAAGGTATTGCCACTCGTGGGTGGTGATGGTGGGGGGTTTATTTCCATATTCATTCTCAATTCGATAATGCTGATATTTTGTGCGGCAAAGATCCACCCTTTTTTATTATAAATTAATTGAAAAAAAAAAACACGGTTTACACTTTCACATAAATTAAAATTAATTCAATTTTATATTTTTTATATTTTTTTACGTTGGAATCAATCAAAATTACTAATTTAAGATATTAATCAAATTTATATGATTTTAAATCATTATTTGTTAATTAATTGGGTTTTATCTCATTAAAATTAGATATGAAAAAATTTGATCTTTTAAATATGATTTTTTTTATTTGTTTATTTTTTAAAACAAATATGAAAAAAATATAAGATTTATTTAGGAAAAGAAAAAGAGATTATTTTTGCATTTAAGATTTATAGTTTATAGTATGATTTTTAATTTATAGCAATACAATTTCACTTTCTTTAAAAGTATGTATGGAATTTTGATATATGTTTATGTGTATGTGGGGTTTACCATGTATTGGAGATTGGTGGTTGGTTACATTTATGGAAACAGCTAGTGGTTGCTTAAATCCATGGAAACTTTGGGCATATACATCTGAGGGTATTACATCTAGTTGATTCATGAGTTGATCCTAACCCCAATAGCATAAGGGGGAATTCATCCCATGACCTTCCATTAGCAAGATGCTTTAATGATGAGAACTTGACCAATTGAGATAATCCTTGGTGCTCCATCCATATATATATATATATATTCTAATATTATATATATATATATATATATATATATCTAATCAAACAACTAAAGAGCTAAACAAACACACCGAAGAGATAAAATTTTGAAAATTTTCTCCCTAGTGGACTTGTCAATTCTATTTTCTCGGATCATCCCTTTGTTACCAATAGTAGTGTGTCATAGAGCTTCCTTTGGTATTTTGGGAGTAGGATCACTAGTAGAACACGAGATCGTCAAAAGCATGCTAGCCAACAATTGGATGGTATCCAAAGTGGTCAAAGAGAAGTTAAGAGGAATATTGTATTGATGCTTACATGTTTGTAGACGAATATATGTTGAGCTGATAAACATGTTCCAGTTTCTCATTGAATTTGACCTAGTAGTGGGAACTAATTAAAAGATTGGTTTTATGGTCTAATTTCCTACTATGTACGTAACTACAACAACTTGTTATGAAAAATGGTTGTGCAAAAACGAAGGTTGTGGTGGTTGAGGGAAATTATACTAGGGAGATTACATGCCTTGAGGGGTGGGTGGTGGCAGGGGGAAGGGGGGGAAGGGGGCTTTGGCTTGACATTGATTCCTTCAGTCATTTAAAATATGCAGCTTATGGGTAACAGTGAGTATAGCGACCATACTTTCAACATAGTGTCCAAAGGAAGTTCATGTGAAAATTATTGTTCTTACCTTGTCATTGATAATTGTTATAGTTAAGACAATATTTGGGTAAATTGCCTTAACCTAAAAGAAAACTTGTCTATTTTCTTTAAGCGTGTGTCTCAAATTAAATTGTCTTAAAATATTTTCTCTATAAAGAGAATATATAACATAAGAATTTTTGTCTCTCTAGAGACAATTTCATTTTTGTCTCTCCAAAGGCAATTTCATTTTTATCTCTCTAGAGACAATAGTTAGAATTAAAGATATATTGTCTTTAAAAAGACAATGCTTTTGATCTTAACTATTGTCCCTCAAGAGACAATAAAAAATTACATTCAAAGATAATACATGATCACTTTTTTCTCTTTAGAGAATATGAAATAATGAATCTAGAAAAATATCTCACCATTGAAATAAACCAATATTAAAAGTATTTAATTAAAAATAAACTACAATATCACTGATTAATTCATATTAGGGCACAGTGGAATCGAACCACCAATGTCCTGCTTATAAAGCAGGTGCTCTACCATTGAGCTAGAACCCTTTAAAGAATTATGTGAGAATTATGGTAGTCCTTGAAATTGCATATGTGGGCATTGATTTTAAAACTAGCAGTGGCACCAAGAAGTGAAAAGGAACGCTGATAAAAGTGAGAATGTGAAATTGCATATATAGGCAATGATTTTAAAACTAGCAATTGCACCGAGAGGTGCAAAGGAATGCCAATAGAAGTGGAAATGTGGAAGCCAACAAGCAAGTGAAATATATAAAAAGTGAAATTACATAAAATTCAAAGACACCATATCAATCTATTTTACCCCAACTTGCTTGCCCAATAAAAGTTTTGGAGTACTTATTCTAGCATTTTATAGGCTACTTGAAAAGAGGAAAAGAAAAAGACATAGAAGCCACTATGACCTGCAACTAGAAATTTATCAACAATTGCAATCTTCTTGGAAGGTAGTAGGTCAATATTACTCCAAGCTTGAACCTTTTTTTTTAAAACTTGGCTATTATCCATCTCTAACAACCAAATGCTGAAAAACTACAACTGAAACTCTATTTAATGAAGGACCTGCTCAAATAAGAAATTGTCTCCCCAAGGTTTATAAGCTTTCATTTATGATTCAGCCAAGTTGGGGAATGATTTAGCCAAGTAGGGGTTCATCTTGGCCAAAATGAAACCCTGATTTTTCCTTTCTAACAACTACTATTGCTTCTTTTGCAAACATGTTCCAGTAAAAATTAGTACCTTCCATAAACTGTTGAATCAACGAATGTAGTCGAAATTTGGGCATATTACAATACATATCTTGAAATTTGATATCATATGGATAACTTACGTAAGGGAAATAATGAAAATATTTTAGAAGTGATGTTTCTGACGTTGAATGTCAATTCTCCAACACCTTTATTAGAGGTAATAATAATTCAATATTTTCTCCAAAGAATATATAAAATTCAAATAATGAGGTGGATATTGAAAGTTACCTTTAAAATGGCGTTCATCATTCATTCTAGCGACTAAAATGGTCTATATATCAATGCAGGTTTCGTACATAGTAAAAGTGGCCAGCTTTTAGGAGCTCTTTTTGGTGGACAAATGCTTGAACTACCCCAGTGATCGTTCAAGGGTGTGAAGGGCTTGACCTAACACTCAATCCATTCCCTGCATTCCATCAACATCTAGGACCATTTTGTGATCTTTCTCCAAGCAAGTATCCAATCTTGCAAAATCTAAATACATTCCTAAGATTTTATCTAGATACAACAAATTTTGTTGCTCTTTTCTTTTGTGTTTAGCAAAGAGAAGCAAAGAAACAAAATTTAGAAAAAATTATATTCTATAATGGTAATTGTGTCCTCCATCTCTAGGTAACAAGATACTACAAATAAAAGTGAAGAATGGGGCATGAAACTAGATCACAATAGTGCTTGCCAACAACAAGGCTGGCACTACCAAGCAAATACAAGTTGACATTACCCGCATCTTCTTAGAAAGACTGGTTTGGCTTTGGGGATGCTAATAGAAGTCTCTAACAACATCTCAATAGATAGAATCTAGATGCAACAATCATGCACAAAACAAGTAAAACAAAATAGTTCAGCATGCTCAAACTTATATGTATTACTGGTAGTGAAGTAGCATCTCAATTTAAACATACCATCCCTTTAACAAGCTCCATTTGAGCCTTCCTGAATGTATTCTCCAACAGCCACTACAGGTTCACAAAAGAAATGAAAATACCATAAGGGAGAAAATATATTGCTCCTCACCAAATCATTAACACACAAGATAAAATCAACAATACAATTTTGCATAATTAACTTCTTGTATTCTTCTGAAGTGAACACCATTCAATTAGAGATTTTTACCTCGATTTTTACCTCGGCGCAAAATACATGAACCCACTGGCCATTAGTAGTCCTCTTAAAACTACCACATAGAGAACAATTCATACCAAAACCAAGCATACCATGACTAGCTACATTTGGACGCCTCATGCCTTGGAGTTGGTATTTCCAGTTTAAAGCTTCACATGGTTGACAATACCATCCTCCAAAAGAATTCGTTAAAATACCATAGTAATATTGGTGAACTGCTAACTGCAATATAATTTTGACATGAAAATTTTAAGATAACCACTATAATCCAATGTAACAATACTGCAGTAAATAGAGAGATAAAAAAAAACTAGAGGAAGGAATAGCTAGATTAACCTGTAGTAATTGTAAACACAAATCGTGTTTGATCGAGTAGATTCTGGAAATATAGAAATATTGCACAAAACAAATTCTTCTCTTGGTGAGATAGATGACACCTGGTAACAATCAAAATGCCTTTCCAATGGAACTTTTGAAATAAGGGGCTAGAACATTGTCTCTTTAGCTTGCAACATTGTCTGAGAAGAAGAGCTTGGGCATCCAGTGGTAATGTTCTCTTTATACAATCAGAGAAATATTACAAGACAGCTAAATGTATGAAAATCAAGATGAAGAATCATGTGCTAGGCAAGTTCTCTGATAAAAAAGTTGAACAGAGTTAAAACTTCCATTCATTGAAATTTAAATAGAAACCTAGAACAAAGACTTCTAAAAAAAATCTCAAATTTAGATGGTTCAGGGCTAGGTCAAAACACGGATCTTATTTAAAGAACTGCAGAACTAACATTTTGGATTTAATGGAGTCATCAAAGATAGGGTCAATGATTTTTTAACATAGTTATTAATTTATGAAACAAACGAACAACATATATTTACTATTTTCCTGGGCACTTATAATTGCATTTTATGAAATGAAAAAACAACATAAATTTACCATTTCCATAGGCACTTGTGTATGCCTCAAATCTTAACAACTTCCACTGCTCCTACATGACACAATTATTTGATATTGACCACTTCACATTTTAAAAAATATGATATTCAATTAAGACATGCCATAATTTTGTCCATGACCAGAATGCCACTTAAAAATGAATAAATATTTTGTAAAATACAATCTTCAATATCAAACCATATAATCCATTGCCCACTACTCTTTGGAATCAGATTAGTTCTGGGACAGACATCACTTCAAGTAAACCTCAACTATCTTAGTTGAAACAGAGAACCAACTACATCGTACAATCCTAGCTATGAATCAAAGACAAAGTACAAGGTTTAGTCCCTATGCTGGAACTAGCTAGAAAGCAATATGCTTAAAGCCTCTCCCTCTCGAATATTATTATCTGCAGATGATAGAAATGAATTTGAGATATTATTAGCCCTCGGATGTCTTTTTAGTTCCTCCCTATTTGCTACTAACGAACAGTAACAGTGGTTTTAGTAATTTACACCACATTGTTGTGTGTTTGATGATGATCTTGTGTTTGTTGTGAAAGGATCTAGCAGGGAGAATATGGACGCAAGAATAATTTACCAAACAATAAGTATTGTCAGTGTTCAGTTCTAGCGACCCATTAATCCCTTGAGGAATGGATAAAGATGAACAATCACCCATAGAGAGAAAAACGATTTTCCAAACAATGGACCCCAAGATTGCTAACCACTATTAATAGCTTGGGAAAGACCTGCTACTACACCAACAAGATTACCATAAGAAAAGTAGTTGGAGGGATGAGAAGACTGGTCGACTTAAAAACATAAATCTCAGCAAATTCACCATCTTCATCTGAAGACTTTGATGTGACAGTAAAGTTTGTGTCAATCCCCACTAGAAGCTTTAGTAACCCTTGAAAGATGACAAACATATGTGCTCATACACCTCCAATAACCCAAAATTTCTCATTCCTCCACCATTCATCGATTCCAACTGTACTCCAACGTAGCACTAGAATAGCAGTGGTAAAAATGGAAATAAAATATAATATGAAGAACACACTTGCAAAGTTGCTAATCTACAGATCAAATTAAATATAAAAATCAGGGGAAAAATGTGAAGCATTGTATGAGAACAAAATCCAAACAAAATATAAAAGATAGGTTGCATTAGAGGTGAGTAAAGCTTGAAAAGATTAAGGTTAGTAAGGTTTGACAATCTTACCTCAAGAATGACAAACTTCCCTGTAAGAAGACAAACAGCTGGCAAGGTACAATATGCAACCAGTGGGAGGGATGTGAGAGGATAAACTATGGTATTGATGTATGTCCGCCTCTACAATTGGTGTAGCCATACCAAATTGGAGAATGCCCGCTCAATAAAATTTCGATAGAAATAAGGACCCATCAGAGCACTTGATTCAAATGATCTAAAAGATTGATTGGTGCAGATCCCTTGAATGTAGGACATGTAGGCATGCAGTATATTGAAATCCAGTGTTGAGCATGCATTTTAAACCCAGTCAAAATATCTTCTTTGATAGAACCATAAATCCACCCAATCTGCACAAAATATGTGAACCCACTCATATTAGATCTTTGCTTCAAGAAAAATTGCTTGATGCTTGGTTTCGTAAGCAAAATGTTGCCTTATTCTGAAGAGAATTTATGCACATTTAGGAAATTTTTTATACAACTTCACTATAGAAAAAACTAATTCAATGAACTAAAAAAAATCCATAGCATCATCAAATAGATTCAGATCCACCTCTACTCATACCTCTTTTCCCCTTTCTGACTTTGTCTGCATATCCACAGTTGACAACATGGATGACTTCTTTCAATAAAGAAGCAAGATTTGTAGATTGTGGAAGACCACCATTTTCCATGAGGGTAGATTGAATAAACACTAGTGATTGACCAAATCTTTTCTATAGGCTCCTTTGGGACATGAGCAATGATTTCTCATCATCAAATCCTGCAATACACAATTTCATAGAAGGGTGAGGGCGAACAATGTTTAAGGGTAAACGAGTTGTCAAAAAATACAAATCACTGGTTTGGACATGGACTCACCTTCAACACCCTCTTCTATTTCTTCCAAACTAAAGATGGGTATAGTAGATTCAGTTCACTTTGTTCTCTTCTTATCGTCATCATACCTTTTGTTTGATTTTTTGTTCTTCTTTCTAGATCCCCAGCAACATCTCAGAAAACATGTTGTTTCAAGATCCTTCTCAGTGAGAACAAGATCATAACCATAGAGTTCTTGTCTATTAAAACAACACCCTATACCCACATAAATAAGCCCTTAGATACCATCAAAACCTCTCAAGGTGATTTGCAAAGATTTCAAAATTCATATGATAGGCTGAAATTATATGAACATTTCATAATTGAATATAAGAAAACATTTTGGGTGTTGATCAATGCTTACATCAAAGAACATAGTGTTATGATTAGCATATCGATCATGTTGATCTTTGAGAAAACTGTACATAGCAAGTTTTATTCCTAAGAACTGGATCCATTAGAAAACATATTGCCTCATGAATAGATTTGTTGTTGTATTGGATGTTTTGGGAGAGCGGGGCAGAGGCACAGTCAAAAATCTGTGCAGGGTGATTTGCTAGGGTTCCAGGTTTTTGCACAGTTTGTTCTGTATGGATGGTCACAAAGGAGGGAGCTCCACTCCCTCCTACAAGGAGGTTGTGGCCAAAAGGGGTAAAAAACCAATGGAGAATGATAGAGGTCCTTTAGAAGGAAGGAAGAGAAATAGTGAAGAGGAACAAGATGGAATTAAATCAAGGGAGAATAACAGCACTAAGGAAAATGAGGAAGAAGACAAGGAACATGGAACTAAAGACAAAGCACAAAAGGGACCATGTAAACCTAAAGCTACTATCATACCCAGAGTTGTTTTAAATGATCTTGCACCGCAGGTGCACAGGGAACACATGCAGACTTATGCAATCGTTTACAAATTCATGGGTTTATGGCCCATTGGAAAAGCTTTACAAACATGGATTAAATATCACTCGAAACCAAAAGGAAGCATTGACCTACATCTTGGGTCAAAGGGTTTCTTCACTGTGGTATTTGCAAATATTGAAGATAAGGACAAAGTGTTTGAAGGAGGGCCCTACTTTTATGCTGCAACAGGCTTCTATATGCGACCTTGGATTATGAACTTTGTTCTGGAATGTGAGACTTTCACTTCAGTCCTTGTCTGGGTAAGACTCTACTCTCTACCTCTTGATTACTGGCAAATAGAATCCTTATCTACCATAGGAAATAAGTTAGGATATTTTGTCAAAGCTTCTGAGGCCACTAGAAGGGGAAAGTACACTTCCTTTGCTAGAATATGTGTGGATATGGATCTTTCTAGAGCTCTACTAGATTAAGTAATCCTAGAAGTATATGATGAAGAATGGGTTCAAACAGTAGATTGTGAACATATTCCATTCAGATGTCACAAATGCCATGAGCATGGGCACCTAATCAGAGACTACCCTCTGAGTAAAATAGAGAATAGGAACAAAGCTAACACAATAAAGATAATGAAGGCTTTCACAAAGTGGCACATAAAGAAAAAGGAAGCAAAAGGGGGCCAAAGACACAAAAATCAAGAGGGAAAGAAACCAGTCAGAACAGGTTCCAAGTTCTTGAAGAGGAAGAAGGGATTACAAAAGCAGATCAAACAAAAGAAGGAAATCCAGTGGAGGAGGGGATAGAAGAAGATAATGATCAAGTACATGATAATATTAAACAAAAAGAAACTATGATGAATGAAGCTAATCTAGAATTGGACCAGGAAATGACCTAGAGTGAGATGGAAATGGAGGACTATGAATTATAGGAAATACTTGAGAAAGAGAACCTAGATCTAGAAGGTTTCCTGGATCAAGGAACCGGGGAAGGCATAGATTCGTTACCTCCATAGAAGTTTAGTAGAGTTCAACAGTTGTTTTTATGGAAAACCCAAACCAAAGGAGTGCAGGGGCAAAGAAATAAGGAAAGATAGGGCAGCAAAGGTGTGAAACAGATGGAAACCACACCAGGATTAGCACCCAGAAACCCAGGAAAGAAAAGAGGCAGAAAAAAGTAGAATGAGCTATTGATGGATCGTATTGTTTAACTAGGGCTGATAACCTCATCTATGCACTGGGGGATACTCATAGATAAAAAGCAGATATCTTCTTTCTTAATCAATTACCGTTGTTTTATTGACAAACCTTTTGGAGTATGGGCATGAGGAAACACATAGCGATGAGTAGGGCCTACCTGGTAGGACCCTATGTTATCAAGTCAATGCCAGTGTGACACCTACCAATCAAACTTATCATGGAGGAGAAGGGAATTGGGTGCACCACATCTCTATTTTAGACCAAGGGGAGTGTTGTTAAGCTCACTATGTTAGCCCAGAAAATGGAATTGGGTCCATTTCATAGATTTAATATGATCAGTAATAAACAACTGTCACTGTGTCGAGGTGTGTATAATGAGGTCATGCCCCATAGGCACCTTAGCTTGTTGTTAATGGAACGTCCCAGAGGGGAAGTTATTATACATAGAAAACACATCACCTTTTGGTTCAAAGAATCCCCATGCTATCAAATTGTCGAGTTGTCTTGACTGAAACATGGCACTGGTTAGCTTTCACGATGGACGTATGATTACCAGATGTAACATCGCGACTATGTCTCCCCATCAATTTGAAAATGAGGAAAATCTCATGACATATATAGAGGAATGCATAATAATTGCGTCATCATGGCAGGTTGAGACTTTGACTCGACCATCACAACAGTTGGACAAGTCGCGAAGTCACAGGAGACAATGCTCACAAACAAAGCTCTAAACGTGACCTGTGACCATGCTACTTCTCTGAGTTGCAAGATTGCAATTTCAAAGCCTTAAACAAGTGTTAGAGGTGCAACCTTCATCCATATGTGATTGTGTGAATAACGGTCACTAAGTCGCACTCAAAGACCTCAAGTGACATCCAAGAAATGCGACGTGCATTGCGTTGCGATCTGGTGACCTCCAAGGGGGTCACACTACCTACCAAGTTGTTGAGTCACATTACAACTCCTCATAATTCACAAAGTCGCATCTTAAAATCTCAACAGTGCGACTTGGAGGAGTGACCTTCTTACCTTGTGACTGAGTGACCTCTGTAATTCACATTCTAAGATGTGACCCAGCTTGCCAGAAGGGATGTAGGGTGCGACCAAAGTAGCAACCATCATACTGTATGAAGAGGTCCATTATATTGTATGATGTGTTTATTGGTTGCATATGATAAATTAAAGTGGCTAAGGTCTCATAATGAAAAGGACATGATTTATATTAATACAAAAGCGGTGATGCTGGGAAGGAAACTCATAAACATGTTTTGAGCCATGTATAGTGCCATGCAATTCAAGATGATGTTGAAGGTGTTAAGAGAAGGTCATAATTTCCCATGTAAATCACACTCCACAATGCAAATTGAACTGGGTTACATCTTCACTCTTCACCAAGATCACCATGACAACTCGTACTACAATTCCCCATACAAGCACACAGTGTGCAACTTTCAGCAAATTGGGACCATGCGATCTGGATTCGGGAATTTTTTTCTTCCTAAGTCGCAATCCTGTGTGACATATTTGTGACCTCCTTCCAGATCACAAAGTTGCATTGTAGGCCTCACAGATGTCAAGTGAAGATGTGACCCAGCTCCCACCTACGACCTCCTCATTAAAGATGCGACCTAAGGACAAGATCACTGTTAAAATATAAAGTGTCAAGCAATATGCTAGGATACATCCTGGAGAACATATAAAAATTATGATACAAAGAATGATGAAAGCCATTATAAAGAACCATGGAAGACTAATCTCTTTTGACGACAATATATCAAGGGCCATGAATTCTTGCCTATTATTATTGTTTATATTTTCTATTTGTCTTATTTAAGTAAATTCATATTGATAATTAATCAATGGTTGTATGTTCTTGCATGGTTAAGTTCATGAGCAATTTTGTTACATAACGAAGATATCATCCAATTTATAAGCATTATACCAAACGACATTGCATGACATGAAGACACATTCAACACTCATTATGAGGATGATAGCTCAAATGTGGCTCAGATCGACAACCTAAATGGCTAGAGGGTACCTCCGATAGTAGTAGAGGATGAGTCTCAAAGTTAGAAAGAAGGAAGCAAGATGTTGGTCCATGAAAAGAATTACATTTTATCAGGAAGCTTGCTAGGCTCAGGTTCTCCTCTAGCAAGATAGATGGTCCCTTGGAAGCTTCAACAACCCCTCAATAACCCCAAGGCACATCACCAGAGGATTGATGTATGTGAGTAAAGCATAGTGGCAAGAGAACTAGCCAGTTCAAGGACCAAGCATTTGCATCATTGCGACACATGGAAAACAAGCATTCTAGGGCTTGTAATGACCCTCTACATCACTCCCCTCTCTCTCTTTCATCATAACATAAATTTCACCCACCATTACATCAACCACTATGTTGGGACTGATGTGGGCATGTAAAAATCATTCTTGGCTTGAGAAAGAAGTCAACAAAATCAAGAGTCATGGGGGTATCCGAAGGGGAACGAGGGAATGCCAAGGGTCATGGTAGGTGAACAATCACCTCATATCTATAAATATTTCCCTAGGCCTCATTACCAGGGAGTTTAGAACTTGAGTTGAGGAAAATATAGATAGCTGATAGATGCTTGAGAGCTAGGGCCACTCAAGTCTTGGTAGCTAGGAGAGTGGGTTTGCAATAGGGCTAGGGTTTTAGCATTAAAAAGTGGTATGAAAAACGCATGTTACACTATTGGGTATTGACCAATTGCATGATATGTATTTGAACTTGCAACATATTAATAAGATGCTTTATTTTATCTTTGGCACTGATTCCCATGCTCATTCATGGTGGTTGTATTAGTTTTCTGGCACCTCACCATATTTGTATGTGTGATTTCATATATGCAAGATGTTATGTTCTGATACATAGTGGTTGCATGTATGTTTTGTTTCCGAATCTGTGTTTACTTATTCCTTGCCATGTTGGTGACCTCTTGTGAACTACTTCACTATTGAGCTCCGACATGTTCCTGTTTATTATGTCTGATGGGGTTTTAGCTCACTAATCCCTCTCATCATTTATCTCTTCTTGTCATTGTTGCGACTTGTTTGCACCTCTTTCTGCAATTTGTTAATCTTGGGCTAATTTTGTTTCATTTCCCAAGCACTTCATTCTCGCCCCACTCTGACACCTTCCCATTTGATAACCAAGAGCAGAAAACATTCATGGTGGCATCTAAGCCCACATAACAGATGGGGCTCCTATCCCAAACGATGTGAGGTATAATTGGGACTTCACACGGGGGAGACCCCTTAGTCATTGGCGGTACATTTTGTCCCGTCAACAAAACCATACACCAACATGAAAAGCCATGCATGTCTAAACCAGCTAGGAAATCACACATGTAAAGGTTACCTGCAAGTATTCCTATCGTAGTTGCTTGATCCTACTTTCCTTTACTTGATCCTTTCTTATTTTTCCTCTCCTTTGCTTGATTTTCATTCCTTTGCTCCAAAAATAGAGTGTGCCAATAAACTCTAATTGGCCAAGAGTGTGAGAGAGAGAGAGAGAATAATGAGAGAGCTCCAAACTTGAACTAGACAAAATCCATGAACCGATCCTCACAAACCGTTTTATGCATGAGGCCTCTATTTTCTTCATTTTCCATTATTTTCCTTCAATTTCCTACTCACATGCAACCTATGACATTTTGCCTTCCTTTTCTCCTAATTTCCTTTATTTTCATAATTTTTTTAAATACCTTTTTTCCTTTTAATGCCTTTACCTTAGCCTTTCCCAATTTCCTTAGTCAAAACACACATCTAGTGATTCCCGCGAGGGTATCTTTGCCCAACATTTGTCTTGGAATAAGTGCCCTTAACCATGGTCTTATTTTGTCTTTATTAACTTTTATTACATATACTTTTCATTAAGGGTGTTACATTAAATAGTTCCAAGAAAATGTTGTCTAAAAAATAAAATGATATTGTTGTGTCCACTTAGCTAGAATATTACATCTTGCAACAGAACCTGGAGCCATATTGTTGGCTGTAGTCAAGCCATCGATAGCACAAATGACAAAAATAAACATAGAATTTATAGTTAACCCTTAAGACTCAACGATTCAACACGCCCCTATCAAACATTTAAAACCTAATGTAAATACAATGATAACCCTAAAGGAAAAACCATTTACAAGATGGGCCAAGAATCAATAACATGGAAAGAAGAAGAGCATGAAAGTTAGTTCCTGATTTTGGTGCTCGTCCTCAATAGCAATTGAGAGATTAAAGAATATTTTAGAAAGGGTCAAAGACCCACCTGCACAATTACCAAATCAAGGAAAAATCATGTCAACCTAGGAGGAATTGGGGTTAAAAAACCCAAAAATAAGCTAAATCATGACAAGAAAACAAATTTCTTACATGCGATGGTCTGGAAGTATAAGGATTGACCTACAAAAAATAGGCAAATAATTAGCTATAGTAAAGAAATAAAATGGTCTTATTTGTGTGTAAAATAAAAAGGAAACAATTAAAGAAAAAAACATTAATATGTATTCCTTTTCTTGAGGTGTGACATAATCAACTGTAAAACCTGCAAATGCCATTTTAGGTTCGAGTTCAACTTATCTGAGAACCTTAGGCAGAGTATTGTGATAGAAAAAAATAAGAGAAGAGACTTCGGGAAGAAATTTAACCCCTTAACTCTAGGAAAACTAAATGTGAACGAAATAAGGAAGGGTTCGACAGTTTCCTAGTAGAGAATCTAAGGCCATGATGGTTTTTAGCAGAACCCTCTTTCCTGCATTCACAAGAAAGGAAATGATGATCATCTTGACTGAGAAAATGTGGTGGTTACCAAAAACATACAGGAGTGCACTAGACTGCTAGATTGTGAGCTCATAAGTGTAGAAATTCCACTGTAGATCACCTGGTAATGTAATGTACTAAAGAAAAACACTTTATCTACTTGTACAAATAATTTAGTAGAAGCTTAATCGAACATGAACAACATCAATAAGAATACATATAACTGATAAGAAGGAATCAATCACACATAACACAGAAGAATTTACTCGAGGAAAGCCTCAACCTAAAACCCCAACTCTGTATTATCATACAAGTGGAAATATAGCCAATATTACAAAAAGAATCAACTCAAAAGCTATGATGCTCTCTTTACAATACCTCTACTGCTCATAGATAGTCAAAGGCCTCTACTTAACCTCTAGTCTACCCTCCAAACCTCCTATTTCTTTGTGCAATTCTGATTGGGTTCTAGTGAAGCCACTTGTGTGAATTGGCCTCTCCACACACTCACCAACCTCCGATCCAATTACACAGTCCTAAAGGAGATAAATCCTCATCATGGATGAGCTTCCTTTATAGGAAAAATATTCATCTAACTGATAGTACACTCTCCCTTCTCTGATCTTAACTGGGTCTTTGTCTGAACTGGCATGCATGAGTTATCCATGAGTGAATACTCAGTTATCTAAAATAAAGTATTTACATGCATGCAAGCATTAACTCACAGAAACCTCACTAATTTAACAAACTGTTAAATTAATCTATCTGGACTTGACTTAGTTAATTGAGCCAACTAATTACAACTCAATATTACAACTCATCCTTATCTATTTAATTGATGGATAAATTCCTCAATTAATAGATAAATTGTTGCATGTCCTCACATAGACTTCAAGTTTGTTTTTCCATAACTAATTAACTCAAGATGAATTAATTAATTAATTTACAAATTGTTTTTAATATCAAATTCTAATTCTACTTGCTATTTCTAGTCCAGGGACTGACTAAAATATGAATCTATACTGAACTGCTAAAAATAGAATGCTATTTTTAGCACTTCCATTTTTCATTCCCTGTTGTCCAATATAGCACTGGTACCCAAAGTGTTATTTTTAGCATTTCTTGTGGCCTCTTTCAACACTCCCTCTCAACAAGAGAGGCTTCCTCTGGAACCCGATCCTATAACTTTAGAATATTTTGCATGAAACACTTCTACCAAGTGTGGTTGCTCCAACACCTCTAGAAACGAAAAAAATCCCAATTGACCTCTCTGTTGGGCTAGAAACATACTCTGGTGTTGAAGCCCTACCTGTTGTTGACAAGTGCTCCCTCTCTGACCTTTGAGCTATGCAACATCTCCATGCATCTCACACCATAGCACACCTCTTTGTGTCATCCTACATTGGTGCAACACACTTGTGCGTCTCGCATTGCTACAGCCTGCTAGCTCTGTGCTGTCTTGGGATTCCTACACTATAGCTCTGTTTGCCGCTCCATCGGCATTTGTCTCTACCCAATCATTCAGTCCTACTACTCCTCATCAGGGCTCCTGTAACAAAGTCGAATCAAAGAGGTTGGGTACCTCAAGGATCCTGCCCCTCTTCCTTGGGATGATCACTCCACATCACCCCACCTCCTACTTGGAGGTATGGCTGCATGTGATCATTTTGCCCACCTGGCTCGAAGTTTACCCCTACTAGAGGTCTCTGCATGAGTAGATGTCTCTACTCGATCTCCTCTTAGCTTCCTCTATTGTGGCTACTCCACAACCTCCTGAAGCTGGTTCACTAATCGTAGCTCCTCCACAATCGTTTAAGACTTCTTCTGGCACTGCATGTTGAGAGGTAATATACTCTCCCTCTCAACCACCAAGTCTCCATCAGTTGCCTTGCTGCTCAAGGCTTTGCATGCATCTTGAAACTCAAGAGCATACAGGTTCTTGACGTGTGAACTGATTTGCTTCACATGTCTAGTGATGATGTGTCTAAGGAAAACCTTTCCCTTACTGAAGACTACATCATAGCCTCTGTCTTCCAACATCGTGATTGACACCAAGTTTCCCTTCAGTCCTGGTACATACTTGACATTGGTCAAGGCGAGGCGAGCTCCATGCTCCCTCTGAAAAATAAATGTCCCTACACCTGAGACACTATACTTTTCATCATTACGCATCGCTATAAGTATCTGGAGATCTTTCTCCTCCAAAGTATTGAACAAACTCTTGTCACTAGTCATGTGGAAAGAAGCTCCACTGTCAAGAAACCAACCACTTCCTACCATGGATGAAGCCATGCATGTGAAGAGTGTGAAATCCAACTCGAACTGTGAAGCAAGTGCCTCACCTTTAGATCCTTCCCTAGATCCCTTCTTAGGTTTCTTCTGTGGACAATTTGTAGCAAAATGGTCCACCTCATGACAACGAAAGCATCACACTTTTGATTTTTTAAACTTATTCCCACCATGGGAAGAACTGGATTTGGAAAGAGAATCCTTCTCCTCCCCCTTCCCCTTCTTCGCCTTACTTGCTAAGGCATAGTTTTCTTCATCCTCCATGGATGAAGAACCATCTCTGGTGCTTCTTATCTCCTCCTGCATCAAATACGACCAAAGTCATTCCTAATATGGTAGTTTCTCTCTTCCATTAATCGAGTCCTAAGAGTTATGCTAGCTCTTAGGAAGACCGAGGAGTGCAAGACTCACCATGTCATCATCAACTGTCACGATCCCTACACTTCCAAGCTCATCCCTGCATGAAGTGAGCTTGTTCAGATACATAGAGATCGTGTCACCCTTTTCACACTTGATCTTTCGAATTTTTTCCTTTAGTGCCAACTTCCTCTGATCACTGCTATTGTGATAAAGATATTTCAATGTTTTACACATCGAAAACGGAGTCTCCTTCCCATTGAGGCTCGAGATAATGTGATCTTGAAATCCCTCCAGGAGGATTCTCCTTGCTCTAGCCACACACTTTTTCCATTCCGCCTATTGAGTAGCATCAGTCAACTTCTGGACTTCTTGATCAATGAAGTCCTTTAGACCGTTATCTTCTAATACTGCCTCCATGTGATCCTTCCAAACTATATAATTCGAACTACCATCAAGGGCATATTCGACTTTCAAACCACTGAATGCCATCGGTGAAAGAGATGTGATAAGAACTCAATTCAATATTTAGAAACCACAAACTTCAACTTCTCCCTTCTTGTATACATTTCTTCCTTGATCACCTATGCTCCGATACCATGTAGAAGTTTCAGTTTAGATCACCTAGTAATGCAATGTACTAAAGCAAAACACTTGATCTACTTTTACAAACAATTTAGCGGAAGCTTAATCGAACATGAGCAACATCAATAAGAACACATATAACTAATAAGAAGGAATCAATCACACATAACACAAAATAATTTACTCGGGGAAAGCCTCAGCCTAAAACCCCAACTCTGTATTATCATACAAGTAGAAACATAGCTAGTATTACAAAAAGAATCAGCTCGAAAGCTATCCTGCTCTCTTTGCAATACCTCTGTTGCTCGTATATAGTCAAAGGCCTCTATCTAACCTCTGGTTTGCCCTCCAAGCCTCCTATTTCTTTGGGCAATTCTGACTGGGGTCTAGTGCAGCCACTTGTGTAAATTTTCCCCTTCACACACTCACCAACCTTTGATCCAACTACGCAGTCTTGAAGGAGATAAATCCTCATCATGGATGAGCTTCCTTTATAGAAAAAATATTCATCCAATTGATAGTATACTTTCCCTTCTCTGATCTCAACTAAGTCTCTGTCTGAACTGACATGCATGAGTTATCCATGAGTGAATACTCAGTTATCTGAAATATAGTAGTTACATGCATGCAAGCATTAACTAATTGAACTCTCATTAATTTAACAAACTGTTATATTAATATAACTAGACTTGACTTAGTTAACTGAGCCAACTAATTACAACTCAATATTACAATTCATCTTTATCTCTTTAACTCATGGGTAAATTCCTCAATTAATAGATAAACTGTTGCATGCCCTCACATAGACTTCAAGTTTGTCTTTCCTTAACTAATTAACTCAAGATGAATTAGTTAATTAATTTACAAACTGTTGTTAATATCAAATTCGAATTGTACTTCCTATTTCTATTCGAGGGACTAACTAAAATAGGAATCCATACTGAACTGCTAAAAATGGAATGCTATTTTTAGCACTTCCATTTTTCATTCCCTATTGCCCAATCCAGCACTGGTACCCAAACTGATATTTTTAGCACTTCCATTTTTAGCATTTCTTCTTGCCATTTTCAACAATAAGATCTATGAAGGAGGGAGCTCCAACTATACCCACCTAGGGTTGGAAGGAATCTGAGGCTCCATATTAGTTGAGTAATAAATTCAAATCTAGCTGGAATTCAACTCATCCATCTAGCTAGCCTGTTTGAACCATCGAGAAAAATTTGGATGTAACTCAAAAAGGAAAATGAATGATAAACATATTGTAATCTGGGCAAACATGACCATATTATGTTCAATTTGATTTATTTCTTTTCAGACTTTAATGTTTGTGTAATTGTATCAAGGAAATTGCATTTGGGATGATTTGGTATAAAATCTTAAAGATTAAGATCACATTAACAACTAGGACGTTGTACGTATAGTTAAAAATATATAGAATACAATTTTTTTGCTGTAAATCATGTTACAAGTGGTATCAAATCCAGGTTACAACATTGTCACCTAATGGGTGATTATGGAATAACAAAATGCGTGAATGTGCACAAAGAGTGAGAAAAATGTAGAGAGGAGTTGACTTCACACATCCAATAAGACCAACTGTGGGGACTAGTATTGCACCTATTGTAGAAGCCAACCAAAGTCTACAAATCCATAAATGTGGGTACAATTAGGAGAGGAATCCTCTAGTGCCAACACTGATCCGGATTTAAACAGGAATGCAACAAATTACAGAGATAACCATAAACACAAAGATGCAGCGGAAATAATACTTCATTTCATTAATGGAAAATACTGAACATGCTTACAATCAGAAATGGAAATAAACTAGCTAGGGCGATGGTAGCTTATCTCTGAGAAGAGATGTGATGGCTACATGCCTCTGAACTGTGTTACAATGAGGCTCGAAGGCCTATTTATTGTTGAGAAACAATGAAAAAAAACCCTTCACATTCCAAAACCTAACCCTAGGAGATGAAACGCCAAACTGTGGGCCCCGTTTGGGGGTAGGTTGGTACATCAACTTCTCGGGGTCGTAACTTTAGCATATGATCTGCGTTTGACGCGTGCAATAGCTCATTAGAAAGATCTATTCGAGCACTATCGTTGTTGGAATGGGCAACATCGGTCCATTCCATGGACCCATGTTGGCCCCGGATTCCCCAAAAAACGTCGTTTAGGGCCTCAAAACGGCTCAGGAAGTTCAGGACCCGAAAAACTGCTAAAAATAGTAAGTTGTGCTACAATTAAGGAAACTGAAAATGCTGAGAAAGACAATGGTGGGGGTCCAGGTGGACTTGGCAGGTGGCCACCAATATCCACCTGGATCATTCCTCCCCCTTTAGGAAGCAATGGTCACCATTGCGTTGAGCTCCTCCATGAGATGAGGAAACTTCTGCTGAACTTGTTCCCTGGTGAACCACTTCCCCTGCTGAAGGAGTTGGCCTGCTTTGACAAATCAATACAATTGGATATTCTGTTGGTGACTGTTCTTGATCTGTGTGTCCATGATCCGATCAGTTGCAGTTTGTTCCATGCAATCTGAATTTAATTCTGTGGGTTGGAGCTGTTCTGCAATGTTGGATGTGTCTAGTAATGGTGGAAAGTATGGTCGAAGGTGGTCCACATTGAACACTGGGTGCAGGCCAAGGAATGGGGGAATGCTGAGCTCAAGCATTGTCTCCCATAGCCTTAGTAATGGTGTAAGGACCATATCGGAGTGGTCTCAGTTTCCGATAGGCTCCAGTAAGGCGTTCCTTTTGCAAATGCAACCAGACTTTGTCGCCCCCCTGAAACTTGTGTGGCACCCGATGTTGATCATGTCGCTGCTTGTACTTGGCATTTGATTTCTCAAGAATGTCATGGACCCGCTGGCGAATATGTTGGATGTGCTCAATGAAGCTGGTGGCCTTATCTGTTTCGGACTGGACATGAGCTGAATTCATGTGAGTAGCTGCAAGTGGCATGGCCACATCAATGGGGCATAGTGGCTGGAATCCCAACCCCACCTGAAAAGGGCCATGGCCAGTGGCGTTGTGAAGAGCTCGGTTGTAGCTGTGCTGAACATAGGGGAGGCTCTCCTCCCATGTGCGTGGATGCTTTGAGTTATACATGCGCAGAATGTGCACAATCATCCTATTGACAACCTCTGTCTGGCCATCAGTTTGAGGATGGAAGGCTGTGGACTTCGTGAGTTTGGTGTCCAGCATTGACCAGAGACTGGACCAAAATGTGCTGAGAACCCGACTGTCCCAATCTGAGATGATAGACTGTGGGATCCCAAAGTGCACCCACACTCGTTCAAAGAAGAGTTTAGCAGTGGCTTCTGCTGTGATATTCTTCTTGCAGGCCCTCATAATGGCCATCTTCGAGAACCTGTCGACGACCACAAAAACACAGTCATTTCCATGCTTAGTGGAAGGAAGGCCTGACATGTAATCCATGGAGATGGATTCCCAAGGTCGACTAGGGGTAGGCAACGGGGTATAGAGGCCGTGCTTCTTAATGGTCGGTTTGGCAATGGCACAGGAAGTACATGACCGGATGTACTTCCCAACATCCTGTCGAAGATTCGGCCAATAGAAATAGTTTTGCAGTACCGCCACTGTTTTCTCGACCCCGAAATGCCCAGCAGCCCCACTGTAGTGTGCTTCCCAAATCATCTTGGCACGCTCGCTTGAAGGAACACAGAGGTGACCGAGGTGGCATAATAGGGCATCCTGGAGGTGAAAATCTGTAACTTGCTGACCCTCCAAGAGTGTCTGGTATGTGTGGCCGAATTCTGGGTCGCTTTTGTAGAGAAGTGGCCAATCAGAAGTTTCGTGCCCGCAAGAGTTTAGCACGGTGGTTAGCGCCATGATCGGTGGTCGACTGAGGCAATCTGCAACATTATTGGTGCTGCCCTTTTTATACTTGATATTCAAGTGAAACTGTTGCAGGTATGTAGACCACTTCTGATGGCGATCATTCTGCAATTTCCCTTGAGTCTATATGAACTGTAGAAGTCGGTGGTCTGTGTGGATGACCATTTCCTTCCCCAAAATGTAATGCTTCCATTGTCGGCAGGCCTGTACAATGGAATACATCTCTTTATCATAAGTGG
>APFE031034771.1:0-10590 GCA_000404065.3 Pinus taeda | reverse complement strand
ACAACTTACAACTACAAGATAGTAAGATAAACACACTGACAACTGTAGTTTTCTCATTAAGTCATCAAATCAAAATGTGTTACATAGGTAGTGTTGGTGCAATGTCAATGGCAAATAGAAATAGAAAATATAAAACAACTACAGGTATACAAGCCTCAAGGCATCAATCAGCATCATAATCAACATCATTGTCCTCATCATCATGGTCCCCACTGCTCTCCTCTGCATCCTCCTCCTCCCCTCTATCCATAGTCGCCTCTGCATTTGCTGGTGTGGGGGTTGACCCCTCTAAGTCATCAAATCTAACAGGCTCTAGCACTGGATCATTGAGATCCATGTTGGCCAATGCCAACTCAGCAGTGGTGTCCAGACCCATATCATTAGGAACAGTGTTACTTGGGAGCGGGAGCGAAAACGGGGAGCAGGAACGAAAACGGGAGCAGGAGCGACATATTTAGAAGCTCTTGGTTTGGTGCTCTTGATTAAATACGAGTTCCATACCCTAAGACATGACAAAATTCAATGGAAACATTGCAATCCCCCAATCCTAAAATCCTGAAAAACTGATAAGTCTGCTGGATTTTGAATGAAATCTAAAATTCTACTTTCTGCATATGAAATCCAATGAGGCCGAAACCACTCTCAAACATCCTGAGTCATTTCATGGTAATGTTAAAAATTTAAGTAAAAGGATGAAAATGAAGATTAAGGAGAATGTCACTTCTACTTTAAGAATTTAACATTACCATGAAATTTGAATAGCATATCAATACTAGGAGAGGGGAATAGACCCCAAATAGCACTTAACTAATTTAGAAAACACCTTGGAGTCCTCAAAAATCAACTAAATGTTAAAAAGTACAAAAAAAAGAATTAGAAAAATCGTTGTTTTTTTGGGTGACTGACCAGATTTAATGACTCGGCCAAGTAGATGTGGAAACGGTCAGGTTGACCAAGTCATGACTGACTCATGACTCGGCCTCCCGAAAAGGTTTTTCTGCCGGGTCATAAAATTCTTCAATGACTCGGATCAACTCGGCCGTTTCAGATTTGATTCGGTTGAATTTTAAAACAGTGATTAATAGTATTAATTATATGATATGGTATTGATTTGGATTATAAAGATATAAATTTGGATCATGGAAATATATCATAGAAAATATTATATTTTTTTTTTTACAAAATATTATGTTTATGTTGATAATTATATTGAGTAGGAAATTTAGATAAATTTAGACAAATTTTATTTTTATAATTTAAAAAGAATGATTTTTGAAATATTATCATTATAGGATCTAAATATTTAATTATATAAATTAAAAAATTTATGATTTATGTATTTTAATAATAACAGGAAGAATATTTTGAATAGTTGTTTTTAATATTTGTACTATATTGAGATAATAAACATTCAAAAATTATTAATATCTAATAATTCATTGTCATTATTATAATTCTTAATTATTTAATATTTTTTATTAAAACATATAACAATAAAAATAATTCTCTCACCAAGCTAAATCAATATGTGGTGAAAGGATTTGGGATGGGTGCCAACTACCTCTCAATGCAATTAATGTGGGTGGCATGGCTTGCCTCCCGTAGTTAGAATTCATGCACCGTTTCATCTCACACAAGTTAATAGTTTGGTTTATTTGTTGGTTTTCAAATGCAATGGCTCAACACTTAGTTTTCTTTTTAAAACACCAAGGAATGCCATACCCATTGTAGATGGGAGTAAACCTCCCTTAGCTTGCTTGGTAACTTTGGTAGCCAAGCAGGGAAAGCCAACCACATGGGATGATATTCACTTTTTTAAGACCAAAGCTTTAGAGGTATGGCAAGTGATTGCGATTGAGCTCCTAGAGGCCTCTTAGTGAATCTTACTACAAGAAGATAATGCTTTTGCATGGGAGTTGGATTCATTAGGTAAGAGGGGAATTTAGGTTTCAAAAGTAGGGACTATCCTAGGGAGGGTCTATGCACGGGGTCCTTAGTTTGTTGTGGGAATTTTCACTATTGCACATGTTAACCATTCCCATATTTAGACTCTATTAAATATAGTGTGTCAAAGCCTCTGTAATCAGGTAATTGTTGTGGGTTAGGATTTGATTTTTTCTGAATTTTGATGTTGTTATAGTATTTCTTCTTCTTAAGGTTCCATCTAGTTGTCATATGATCTAGTCTCTATTGGGAAATGGTATTTAGATTCTTTAGTTAGACCAAGAGTTGAAGTATAATTATGGTGCATAATTCTACATTTATCATTGTAAATTGAACTCTCATCACTCCCACCTGGATGTGTATCAGGATTGCGCATTTGCCAACTGGGATTTTAAACCTTTGTCAAGGTTGATAATTATGGTGTTGGGTGTTCCTACTGAATTTTTGAGGAGGAAGAGATCCTTTTTCTATTTATGGTTATGGTCCCCTTCAAGAGCTAGGGACAAAATAAATTGGGTTTTGCATGTGCATTTTGTAAAAGGGAGCAAGGTTTGTTCTTGGGTTCCTTTAAATTTCTCAGTCATGACCAGAAACAAATGAGGTGTAGGTGAGGGTTGATGGGGAGGGCTGGTTGTAGTCCCCACAACAAGTAACATGTGTAATCTTAGGCTCAATACCCAACCACCTGATACCATGTAGCGACCTCTCCTGGCATTGGAGAGGAAATTCACCAATTAGACATTCACGTGGCTCACAACCGCTAAGCCTATTTCAACGCAGAGCTCATTTCTAAGGTTTCTAAATGGTTACCCAACCTTGTCACGCTAGGAGTCTAAGGAACCAATACTTGCATGGTGTCACCTTGTTTTAGGAACTAAATACTTTTCTCGGTTGTGTCTTGATGGTAAAAGAAAAGACAAGAATGATATCATCTAATTCTTGAAGAAATACATAGGGTTTAATGATAGCGACATTGTTTGGAGAGATTGGATGCTCACATAGCTCATTTGGAGAGTCATCTCCAATGCGAGCCAAAGCTATCAGGCCCTGTTGGAACAAGTGCTTGATATTTGATGCCCGTGACTTTGTTTGACTCTTAGGCTCATTTCATGTTTTCTTTCTCATGGTTCTCCTATAGATGGACTCTTGTATGTTGGTGTTATGCGCAGATGTAACCTTTGTTGATGTTACTTTGTGTATTTAGAGGATGGTCAATATCCCAAGATTCTCTTGTGAAGCATTGAAGCCTCATTCTTGATTCTATGGGCATATTGTATATCATGAAATAACAAGGATGTAATTTGGATATTGAAAATAATATAATTTCTAGTTTAAAAAAGAAAGAAAGAAAGAAAGAATTAGCTATATTTAGTATATTAATCATGATGATCTATTGATAACATAGTATAGTTATTATATTTATGAATGGAAAACATGGAGTTTCCAATGGAGATAAAGATGTTGCCGTCACCAATTTAGGTGTAAATTTTCAATGTTAATCACCAATTTAGGTGTAAATTTTCAATGTTAATCGAAAGTGTGCATTAAGAGTAGTAAAGTTCTTTTTGTGAGTGTTTCTCTAAGAATGATTTTTTTTTTAAATAATTAACTTTTTTTAATCTAAAGTGTGCATTAATAATAAAGCTATTTGTTACCATTTCTCTAAGAATAGAATTTTTTAAAGAATAATTAACTTTGCCTTGAACTTTTTTTTTAAATTAATTTTTTATCAATTTTCAATTTTTTATTTTTTTAACTAGAATGACTATTTTACATAAGTAAATATAATTTATAAAATTTATTGATTTTTTATATTTTAAATTTTAAATAATTTATTATTGTTGTTAGAGATTTCCGAAAATAATTGTATGTGTTTTGCAATCCACTTTTAAAATTCGTTACTCTATCTATCATCAAAAACTAAAAAATTTATATAATTAAAAAACCATTTTATTTTTTAATTTTTATATTTTAAAATATTATTAATTATTTATATAATTTAAATTAAAATAATAAAAAAATTTAATAAAAATACAAATTTATTACCTTAAAAATATTAAAATATAACATTTAAATCCTGAATACCAAATCCTATGTAACATTTGAGTCGTGAATACCAAATCCTTCTATTAACTGCGGAAAACAATGGAAATATCATATTTAATATCAAAATTAATCAATAATTAATACATTCAATTTTTATAATCTTTATTTTCTGATAAGTATCTTCAGATTGCCTAGGTTCATGCTAGTTGGAATATGGTGCATATTTTCTCTATGTAGATTTTATGATGTCTCTCTATTTTTAAATATTAGTTGTAATAAAAAGAACTTCGATAGAAAGCAAAAAGGAAAAAGTAGTAATAAAAATAACTTTGATAAAAGGAAAAAGGAAAAAGGTGTAATAAAAAAACTTTGATAAAAGGCAAAAGGGCAAAAGTTGTGATTAAAAAAACTTTGATAAAAAGGCAAAGGACCAAAAAAAAAAAGTTATGTGAATGTTGTTGGTGGAAAATTTATGGTTGTAGTATTTTTTTTCAAGCTATGTAATATGTTGTTTGTGGAAAACTGGTGGTTGTAGTATTATTTTTTAGCTTATAGGATAAGAATTTCTAATAGTTATAATGTTATATTTTGAATAGTTATAATGTTATATTTTGAAGGGTTTATTTGATCATTATGATAAAATTAAAAAATATATATTTATATATTAATGATTTATAAAATATGATATTTAAATAAATTTAGTTTAAATTGATATTATAATAGTTTATTTTTTTAATATTAATATTATTATTGTTCTCTATTGGGGTGTGATGGGAAAAGAGATTTAGTGATGGATTGTGGATGTGCTTAAGGGACAAGTGGCCAGGGTTTAGTGGGCGGCCCACCCAAGGACCCCACACACACAGAAGGAGGTACTGGGAGAGAAAGGTGGGTGTCGATTGCCTCAGGAAAAAAAAGGGAAGGTCGGAAGGTAATCAAGGAGGAAAGTTGGTGAAGGAAGTTAGTGCATGCATGCAAGGTTAGAGGAGGAAACAGGCAGCAGGAGACGACATTGGAAGCGAGGGGAGGACCTTGCCTGTAGGAGGAGGGATTTCCACCACTAATAGGAAGACGCCTTCAACGCCTCAGAAGGAAACTGGTATGTAATTCAGGCCTGCCTTAGTCTTGATATGGAGTCAATGTTGCAAGAATGGAGGCTGGTCTAGCAATGAATGGTGGTGGTTTCGAATGTTTCGGAAGAAATTTGGTTCAGTTCTCTGTTGTTGATGTCTGGTTTTTACTTTCTGCAATGTATGGTAGCTTGTTGGGGAATAAGAGGATCCATGGAGGGTTAGGAGTGGCTCTTGGCTCTTGGGTAGTGAAATTTTCTCCTGTCCTCATCGAAACTAGAAGTCTAGGACAAAGAAGGGGTCGAGGCTCCCCCGAGGGCTTGTGGTCATCTGGCAATTTTCATTGCCAGAGAGGAGTGAGAGGGGGGCTCTAGGATTCGCAATGCATACATGTCTGTCCAGTCTGGCATAGTCTGGTTCTTGGGAGACTTTCAAACCCAGTGGGATAGGAACAAGGTGTTGGGGCACCACAAAATCGGTAAGCTCAACCACCTGTTCGTAGCTTGGCTTCTTGGTAATCCTGTGGAGCAGAGAGGAAAATGTTTGGAGTTGGGGGACTTGAACCCTGGTGTGGCTGGTAATTATGACATTGTGAGTTCAATCTGATAGAATTGGAGACATAGCAGGGTAGAGGTCTGTATTCTTGGGGGGGAACATAGCAGGGTTAGGGTCTGTTATTTCTTGGTGGAACATAGCAAAGGTAGAGGTGCTGTATGCTTTTGGGGGGAACATAGCAGGGTAGAGGTCTGTATGTCTTGGGGGGCGGTGGAGGGGGGGTTCTAGGTATGTTCTTCACCATTCTCTTAGCCAATTTAGTTAAAGTAGGGCAACAGGGCAGTTTCAATGACCAGAGGGATAGGAGGGAGGAACTAGGGGCTGCAGACCTCAGTGGGCTTGTAATATCAGTTAGAATAGGGTCAACCTCTTGCATACCTTTTCTTGAATACCCAAAACCCTACTTGTCTGTCAACTTGGTTTTCGTTGCACCTAAGCCTGGAACCCAGTCGGCTAACTACTCCAAGGGGTGTATTAAGTGGTTAAGGGTTGAGCATCACTTATCATTGCACACAGTGAGGCTGAAGGAAATATGGGAAGGGATTGGGGGGAACTTGGGTCATATCCCTCAAACCCAAATTCAAGACTCTATAATGATGCTTCACATGGAATGGCCAAAGGCCAATATTGACATATGGTTTGGTTATAATGTTTTTTCTTATGCTACTCTTACATGTTTATTTAATTTTCCTCCCCTTCTGACTTCAGTGCTCCTGCTCCAAGATAAGGAAAGAATTAGGGAGTGATGGTCGCTGGAAGAAATTCTGAGTGAAAGCTTAATGGTGAATGCAGAAGTGGGGTTGGGAAGAAGAGGGGGTCACCATGCTTGCAAATAGACAGACAAGAAAAAGAAAATGTCGGTGGCTTTGACCAGCAAGACCCAGTGGAAGAGGGGCAGGAAAACTGGAGAGGAAAACATATAGAACCTCAAACATGCATACCATGGAGGAACTCCAGCACAAGTTAAGGCCATAATTTCAACATGGGAGGCAAAGCTAAACGCCAAGGCAGTGGAAGAACCGCTTCCAATGGAGGAATGGGATCCCTTTCTCATAGATCCGAGACACACCCGAGGCTAGCAAACACTATTTACATAGGCAGCTTTACTAGGTGATGAAGAACCTGCTGGCTAGGGCCATGACAACAAACATGGACATGGAAGAACCACCAGAAACATGACAAGAGGGGCCAAGCTTAAAGGGTATTCAAAGGGAGATTTAGGCTGTGTAGGTGTAGAAATATCATCAGAATGTCCATTTTGGCCAAATGGAGAAATAAATTCAAAGCTTGTTGCAAAATGAAGTGCTCGGGTCAAGTGCTAAGGAACCAACTCCTATTGAATCATCAGATGACTGAAAGTAGATTAGATAAAAGTAATGTTTTTTTTTACTATAATGATCTGGTCAGATAGAATTTATTGTGACAGTAGAAGGATTAAACATATAGTAGATACAGTAGCATATTTAGCATTGATGGATATTCTCAAACTGTTTAAATTTTGGACAACATATGATGCTGATTGGTGGCCAACAAACCTGGTTTCCCTCGGGCAGGTTGAGGCCACCTGACATATTTTTTGTTACTTTCCTATATATGATTAATAGAAAAATAAAGTACTACCAATCTTACACACACAAAAAAATTAATATTATTATTAATTTTTTAATATTTATGTTTTATGTTTTATTATTCATGTATTTTTGTAATGGTAATGGTTCAAGGTTTATTATTATGTGTTTTTATTTTTCATTTTTGTGGATAATACGTGTTTATTTTATTTAAATGTATTATGTGATTTAAAAAATAAATAAGATAAAAATTTTATATTACAAAACTAGAATATATCTAAAATTGTTTCATAAAGAATTAAGCAAAAAAAACTCTTAAAATGCTTAAAGGAGTTAGCTCACCTATGCATTCTATCATATCATAGATACCTTCATCATTGACTTAAAGCAAACTCTAGTCCTTTTGCTATCATTATATCCACTTACATAATGGGAATATTGACCAAAATCTAAGAGATTGGTAATTTAAAAAGGAATTAAAAGAAAGGAAAAAAAAAAAACAAGCTAGTCTCTTTTATCACTTGACTATCATAGAATTAATGGTAGACCATGAAACCATAAAAGAGAAACTAATATTCCTTTGAGAGTATATCTAAAAAAATGTGACTAAAGATGGTACATTTGAATCCTTTGAAAGACTCGTGAACCAGACTTAGTAGAGATTGAAGGCACACCACCTAAATATTAACTTTGCTATTGGGTAGTTAATGACCATTTCAGAGTTTCCCATGATTTGTAAGTTTGAGATGCCATGATATTTAGTTATGTGTAGTAGTGTGAACAAAGAAATGAATTCATCATTAGTATTAGAATCAAGCCCAAGAACTTAAAGTGATGTGAAGAAATGTGAAGAACTTAAAAATGGCACCACTCAAAAGGTGTGTCATTTGATTAACTCCACATGTATAATAATTGTGAGATGGAGATGATTTACATGGCATTCATGATTCCACTTATCAAAACGATTTTCAATCTAAAGTTGGTTTTGGAGTGCAAATGCTCATGTTGATGTGACATCATTTTGGACACTCCAATATAATTATCATCTTCAAGTTTTTTTGGTCCCATGTCTTGTAAGCTCTATGATCACCTTTTCCAAAACCTTTATCAATCCCAACACTAACTTTAGAGTAAAAATTCTCAACTTCATGTGTTTACATCCTCCCCAATCCAAAATCATAATGAATGTGTTTAGTATCATGTCTTATAAGACTTATTTCATTTGTGATTGTCTTGCTACATATGGGCATATCTTAATGGAGGATTTTTTCTCTCTTCCTTTTACTCGTAAATGTGTCCCTATGGAATTTTGAATATGCTCCTTTTACTTATTAATATATTTATTCCAAAAAGAAAAATATTATACAAATGCCATATTGTTTAGAGCAATAAATAACTTGTATGGATGTTAATTTCTCTTAAATATTGATCTTACTATCTTTCAATATTAGCATAAATGATTTGTAGATAAATAATTTGGCATTACAAATTGCTCATTAAACCATTAAGATAAAAATGTAAAATAATAAAAACTTAATTAATTAAAATTTAATCTAAAATATTTAAAATTAATTTTTAATTTTAATTAAAAAATAAACTAAAATAAAATAATTATTTAATTTATGTTATTAATAATTTATGGGCTATTATATATATAATATGGTTTATTTATTTTAAATTAAAATTTTTAAAAAAAACATTAAAATTTAGAAAAATTTTAAAAATTCAAAAAATATATATGAGGAAAAAAGTCATTTAAATCAATTTAACACCAAAATTAACCCACCTTCATAATCCTTATGGTCTCACGTTCATTTTTAAATTTCATGTTAGTTACACTTAAATATCATGATCCTTATGGTCTCACGTTCATTTTTAAATTTCATGTTAGTTACACTTAAATATCATGCTGGTTACTTCCATGGATATAGTCCATATTTTCCCTATGTAGACTTCATGATTCCTTTCCGTTTTTAAATCTTAATGATGAACAAAACAACTTTATGAAGGAAGAAATAAAGATTATAAACCAGATAAGATGTTTATTATTATGGTATTATTTTCCACTTTAATAAAAATACTTATGATATTTTTAAAGTAATTATAAATTTCTGAAGGGTTTATTTAATCATTGAACTATTAAGTTTGTAAGATTTCATTAATAGTAGACTTTAAAGAATTAATATACGCAATTAAGGATTTAATAGATATTATATTTAATAAAAAATTGTATTCTTTTAAAAATAAATTTGAATTGGATGCTATATATATTTTATTTATTTTTATATTATATTATTAATTAATTTTAATTTATTTTTATATTAATATTATTTATTAATTTTATGTACATTTATGTTTATAATTATAATTGGATGGTTATGATAATTAGAAAGTTTATTGTTGCATTATTATTTTTTCATGAACATTTTGTTTTATATTAATTTTATTTTTTATTGGGATTTGATGTGATTTTAAAAGAAATAAAATCATTATACTCCAAAATGAGAATACATATGAAACTATCATGAGAGGGATTAATCCCAAAAAAAATTGAAATCTTAAAATATTTGAGTCTAAAAAGGGTTTGTTTACCTATGGATTCTATGATATCATATATATTTTCATTATTGGCATAAATAAGGCTCATTTAAAAATTATAAAAGATAATTACTGGGAGATATATTTTCATTATTAGCATAAATAAGGCTCATTTAAAAATTGCAGAAGATAATTATTGGGAGATGAGTTGTAGCTCATTGGTGAGACAATCACTCACACAAAAGACTTTTCCACCCACACTTACATTCATCCAGCCATTATTCGAGTACATATATAGGATTACAATCTAGTTGAACAAAATACTAGAATATAAAATTTGAAAATTAACAAAGACTAATTAGAACAATTAGTCCAAAAAGAACTCCAACAACAAATAACAAATTATAATAATTAGAGATTGTATATTTCTACATTATTTTGACACTACCCCTTAATAGATAAATGTGTTTTATACACACTCAACTGAGTTGTAGCTCATTGGTGAGACAATCACTCACACAAAAGACTTTTCCACCCACACTTACATTCATCCAGCCATTATTTGAGTACATATATAGGATTACAATCTAGTTGAACAAAATACTAGAATATAAAATTTGAAAATTAACAAAGACTAATTAGAACAATTAGTCCAAAAAGAACTCCAACAACAAATAACAAATTATAATAATTAGAGATTGTATATTTCTACATTATTTTGACACTACCCCTTAATAGATAAATGTGTTTTATACACACTCAACTAATTCCTACATCTGACTAATTCCTACATATTTCAAACTTTTCCTTTCCAAGAGTATTTGTAAAGATGCCAACCACATTTTCATTAGTATTACAATAGACTAAAT
>APFE031034769.1:230916-267226 GCA_000404065.3 Pinus taeda | reverse complement strand
AGTGCGTACAAGTACGCACTGTGTCTAACTCAGAGGGTGCGTACTACTGTAAAACAAAGAAAAACTAAGTTCTAAACTGACCCTAAGCTAAGCCACCCAAAAACAGAGTTAAACAACCAAAAAACAAAAGAAATAAGACTCTTTTCAGATCAAAGCAATGATTAAAGGGAAAATCAAACCCAACAATGGATTCCCCAGTGGAGTCGCCAATTTGTCATGCGGAATGAGTTATATTTGCGGACAAATCTAACCTCCCTAGGAGTCTAAGACTCTCTAGTGACAAACAAACCAAACAAGAGCTATCCTTCTCTAGATACACATCATTCTACGAGAGTTCAAATGTTTTCGATCTTACCTTAGGTCCAACGCTTGTTGTAGCAGTCCAGCCTTGCTGATCCAGATGAGCTCCTCCTTCACTTTCAGACCTGCATACACTAACAAAGCAAACGATTACATAGAATCTGAATATTCATCATAAAACAAAGCATATTTATCACATAGACCAAGGAGTACATGAAATAATTCATTAACAAATCATTGAGAAGAATGGACTTATTTGTATTAAATAATCAAAAAGGAACCATTACAACCTGAGCCTTGGTGTTGTGTAAGCTCCTCCCAGGGTCCAGCAAGAGATTTCCTCTACTTTGACAAGCTCACCCACTACCAATATGGCAACAAGGAAGGATAGTGATCTCTCCTTACAAGTCAACAATGGAAGTCCTAATTCCAGCAACATATACCCTTTAGAATGTTCAACTTTTAACCTCCCCTCCCTTGGCCCAATGCCTGTATTTATAGTATTCTAGAGGAAGTTATTCAGTTCCAACATCAATGGGATACTCCCTCTTTTGGATGGGGTAGCTCCTCTCTTGATGGGATAAGTTCCTCTATCATAGGGATGCATGAACCATCTGGACGCGCTCAATACACGTCAAACACTCTTCTAGAAAGCTCTAGAAGTGACCACAAGTAACTTTTTAAAGATGAAACTCATGCCTTTTGACCTTTACAGGAGTACTCACCCATCCCTTGACTTACAGAGCGTACAAGTATGCAGGTACAATGAGCTTGGGATGTGTACACGCAGGCAAGGTAGAGAGAACCTGCGTACCTAGAGATAAACATGATTTTTAATGACTTTCTCTCTTTTTTGAAGTTTGACATGGACAGCAGAGGTATAAGGCTTGACAAGGAGGATAATATGACTATTGATGGAGCCATATTAACTGCAGATAGTCATGGTGACAAATTTCAGTGTAACAATGTGTACAAGGACAATTTCTAAACTACTAATAATTATTTATGAATTATTAGGGATTTTATTAATTCTCCGTCATCATCAAATAATTACACTTCAGAAATTCAACTCATAGCAATGGCAAGGAAGTAGAAATCACAGTGCACAATAATAAGAGACAATGTTTTTTATCTTGGGAAAATCTAAAAGGTGAAAAAACCCAAAACCCTTTCCTTAAAGATATCCTCCAACAATACATCAAGACAGAGACAATATTGACCAATCAAGATGGCTTCCACAAGTTCTAGGGTCTTCTTCACAATGTCTTCCAACAATATCACAAACAAGAGATTGATCCTCTCATCATACCACATAAACTAGGCTCAGATCTCGTTCCTTCTGAGGATTTGACTTCGGATAAGATACAAATTTGTGGGGGCATAAAAACTTGAATCAGTTACAGTCCTAAAGTGGCTCGGTTCTTGGGCTAGGAACAATCTTGAAGTGACCTCAAATATCATCCAAGTTATAGGCTTGAAGCTATTACAAACGTGGACCAATTAAAGATCTCAAATCTCATAATGATAGAATTTTAATATTCCTCTAGGGATCGACCTAAAGATCACCTTCAGGAGGAAAGACATCTTGAATAAGTAGGCTCTTGGACCACTGAAAAAATTCTTGGATTATCCTTCTAGTTCTCGGCCTAGTACAAGACTTCAGATCTTGAATAAGGAGGGGATATTTAGACCTCTTCAAAGAGTAACAAACCTTGGACTTGATCCACAAGAGCATACAAATCAACACAATCCTCAATGAAAGATGGAAGAGAGAATTATTCACCCGGTCTAACCCCTTATCACTTCCTTGAATACCTTTTCATAAGAACATATGAGTATTGTATGTGTGATCAAATTACTTTCCAAGGAGAATGAATTGAGACCTTTATATAACCATCATTGGATCTAAATGAGTGATCTTCTAGGCAAGTCGACTTAACCATATAGAAGGGTCGATATGATATGAATGGGTGTGTTTCTAGACAAATCGACTTGACCATCTAGAAGGGATGATATGATCTGAATGGGTGTGTTTCTAGACAAGAAGACTTGACCATCTAAAGGGGTCGACTTAACACTTCTGGAGCCACTTGAAATTATAAATCAAAATAATATTTTATTTTTGGAAAAAAATACATTATTGACGAAATCAAAAGCATGAAGAACATGCTAGAAACAATAATGATTTTTTTTCCCAAGTACAATGATAATAAATAATTTTATCAAGACTAATCATGGCTACCATTTCAACACTCCCTCTTAGCTAGGGAGGTATTCATAATCATAGTCAATTTGTCAAACAAGTTGAAAGGTTCTTAAGCAAGCATCAAAATCAGATCAACATCATTAATAGTTCGTCATCACTAGCATCACTAATCATCTAGTACCAAAACACCATGGTACTAACATATCCATGCATGGTCTCCCCAGGAGACATCAATCAACTAGTGTATCATAATCATGGTACCAATAGTATCCATACATAGTCTATAAAAGAGGCATTAATCACATCCACAAATGATTTCCATTAAAAAGCTCTCTCTAAGACAAGATATGAGCTAGATGCTGAGAGGATCCTACCCAACCAGGTAGCCTCTAAACATTTAGCTATACCATTTGTTATACTAGGCATAGGGACAACAAACCCCTAATGGTCATAGTATAAGACACTTTAAAATGTTCATCTTCCTATATTGGTCAATGTGCTTGACATGGGGCTGATATCCCTAAATTGGTCAAAGTACAAGACATAGGAAGATGCTCACTGGACCATTCTTCCTACATTGGTCAAGGTACAAGACATAGGGAGAATGATTGTCCACAATGTTGTTTAATTTTTCAAATCATTCTTCCTATATTGGTTACATTGACACAAGGATAAATCCCTATATTGGTCAAAGTGATTTAGGAATAATAACATGATCTAGGTAGATGACTACTCCCTCTCAACCAGAGAGGCATTCTCCGCAAGTCCCATCTTATCTCTAAAATACAAGGACTTTCCTTTTGGGTAGAGGCTTCACCAGAATATCAGTGGCTTGCTCATTAGTGGATATGTATTAAAGCTTCATTTCTCTCTTCAACAAGATGTTACGAATATAGTGATACCCGTTGCTAATATGTTTTGACTTGCCATGGAAAATTGGATCCTTTGACAACGTCATACAACTTTGATTATCACAAAATATTATTGTAGCTTCCAATATTTGATCAAATAAACCAACAAGAATTTTCTGAAGCCAAATTGATTTTTGATTTAATAGAAGTTGTCATGTATTCAAATTCAGTTGAGTTAAGAGCTATAGAAGATTGTTTTCTACTCATCCAATAAACCATTGCCGATCCCAGACAGAAACATCCATCAATTGTACTTTTTCCATCATCAATGCTATCATCCCAATTAGAGTTAGAGAATCCGTGCAAATTGATATCATCACCTGCAACATACTTAGAAAGTAATAAGTAGTACCACAAAGATATCTGAGCACATGCTTCGCTGCTATCCAATGATCATGATTGGGATCCATCTAGAATTGACTCAATGTGTTTACTACAAACGAAATGTCTGGTCGAGTATGGACCAAGTACAAACAAACCAATTAGCTTCTTGTACATGGATGGATCAACAAAGTGAGAATCAAATTCTCTTAGCTTCCTTATGTTTGTTATCATAGGAGCTGCCATGGGCTTGCATTCCATCATTCCAAACTTTTGCAGGATCTTGATTACATACTTCCCTCGTCTAAGAAGAATTTGACCTATTTTCTGCCAGACCTCCAAACCTAAATAGTATTGCATCATTCCAAGATCCTTCATATCGAATTTTGCAGATAAATCCCTCTTAGTCTAAAGAATGAGGTGATCCACGGTTATCAAAAGTAAGTAATCTATATAAAGAAATAAGATCACAGGTTCATTCGTTACCACTTCGATATAGAGATTTAGAGTAGCTCATTCTTCATAAAACCAAGCCTTGACAAGTAAGCATCAATGTGGTAGCACCAAACTCTAGGGGCTTGCTTCAATCCATATAGAGCTTTCTTTAACCTGTATATGTGAGATTCTTTCCCATGAATCTGAAAATCTTGAGGTTGTTTTATATATACCTCTTGCTCAGTCACGCCAATGAGGAAAGCAATCTTCATGTCCATTTGATGAATATTCCATCACATAGATGTTGCAAGGGAAACAAGAACCTTTATTGTTGTACACAAAGTAGTTGGAGCAAACGTTTCATCATAATCTTCTTCCTCTTTCTAGGAGAACCCTCTAGCCACAAATATTGCCTTATATTTGTAAATGCTTCCATCCGTTGCTTGTTTGATCTTATAGATCCATTTTGAAGTTACAACAAACTTCTTTTTTGGTCTTGGAATAATTTCCCATACATCATTTTTCATGATTAATTGATATTCCTCCATCATAGTATTCTTCCAAACTTGTTGGCTAGATGCTTCTTCATGGGTAGAAGGTTTAGAAATTATTTTTATTATTATTATTATTATTTTTATTTTTATTATTATTATTATATTATTAATTATTATTATTTTTAATTTTTTAATTTTAATTTTTTATTTATCTTAGTCATGAACATTGCATACCCCAAGTATCTTTTAGGCCTCTTACTTTATCTGAATGTTCCATTACGAGTTGCATGTCTTTCTGCTTCCTTCAGTGTTGTTTTCAACCAAGCTAGTCTATTCTTGAAATCTGCAACCAAGACAAGGTCCATAGGTTTAGAAGGTTCTTCTAGTGCTTCTAACTAGTCAACAGAAGGTTCCAAGTTTTCTTCGTGGGGAGCCTCGGGTTCTTCTTCTTCATTACTATCTATGGGAACTTTTGTAGACCTTTTAAATGCAACACTTTCATCAAAGGTGACATCTTGGCTAAGTTCAATCTTTCATTACTCCCTAATGTATATTTTATAGGCCTCTAAGGATTCACTATATCCAACCAAGAATACCTTCTTTCCTAAGGGGTCCAACTTATTTCTTTTGTCCTTAGGGATGTAAATGGTGACAGGACAACCAAAAATTCTTAGGTGATCCACTGAAGGCTTTTGACCTGAGAAGGCTTCTTCAGGAATCATATTGTCCAACACTCGATGAGGACTTCTATTTTGAAAGTATATAACAACCATGATATCTTCACCCGATAAGAACATGGGGAGATCTTGGTCATGAAGCATAGCCCTAGAGGATTCTTCAATTGATTTATTATTTTGTTCTACCACTCCATTTTGTTGGGGATTATAGGGAACTATCATCTCCCTTTTAATATTTGCTTCTTTATAGAAAGTAATCATCTCCTTAGATGTGAATTCTCCTCCATTGTTGGGTATCAGTGTCTTGATCTTCTTTCCAGATTGATTCTCGACTTGAGCCTTGAATTCCTTAAACTTGTTGAATACTTTGTCCTTTACCTTCATAAAATATACCCAGGCCTTGTGAGATTAATAATCAATAAAAGGTACATAGTAGAGAGCACCTCCAAGAGACTTTACAAACATTGGACCACAAAAATCAGAATGAATCAAGTCTAGAATTTCTTTAGCCCTATTTTCATTGTTAGGAAATTATTTCTTGAAATTATTTCCTAGGGTACATCCTTTGAAAACACCTTCATGGTCAATTTGTAATTTGGGCATGCCTATTACCATATTACTTAAACATGGTCAAGCTTTCTAGTTAGTTAAGGCGATCATATCTTCTATGCCAAAGGTCACATGGATTGATGTCATGATTCACTAGAGCTTGAAGAGGTTGGATTACAAGTCTATATATTCTTCCTTCATGAACTCCAATGGTTTTAGCATTTTCTATACTAGAGCATTTGGGCCAAACCACTACTTTACCATCAATGAAAGCTACACTATCACCTTTATCCTCTAGACATGAAATAGAAACCAAGTTCTTTTTCAAACCTAGTACATAGAGGATGTCGTTGAGATGCACGTTCCCACAATATTCCATCTTGATGGTTATAGATACAACACATTCCACATAATATAAATCATCATCTCCAAGCTATACCTTGTGTGTGTCTTTGTTCTTGATAGACTAGAAAAATTATCATGATCCCCAATCATGTGCCTTGAGGCACCACTGTCAATGACCCACATGTCATCATCATCAAAGGAACCTAAAAGAGCAGAGAAGTAGAAGAAATATTTATCTTATTCATTCTTTATTTTCTTGGAATGTTCTACTTCTTAAGTTGTTGAGGCTTGGTATTTTCCTTTCTTCTTTTTTCATTTGATCTATTAGGACAATCACTTTTATAGAGACCATATTGATGACAATCATAGCATTGAACTTTTGACATATCTCTATTCCCTTGAGGAGCAGATATTTTATTTGAGTTCTTCCTTTGAAAGCTAAACATATTATTTCCATTGAAATTCTTTGATATGGCAGCAAATGCTTGAGAATTAGTTTCTTGAATCTTTCCTTTACCTTTGAGTCTTGATTCTTCTTCCATACATGCAACCCATAATTCATCAATTGTTGGTCTCTCCTTTTTGGAACAAATTTCTCGTCCAAAAGAATTCCATTGTTCATGTAGAGCATTGATTGTAGTAGTCACCAATTTAGATTCAAATATATTTTCTCCCATGTTTTGCAATTCATCCCTTATGTTATATATCTTCATGAAGATGGTAGCCATAGATTCTCCCTTTATTGGATTCAAATCACAAAGTTGATTTCTTAGCAAAATCATTTAACCAGGGGTATTAGATGAAAACAAATTGACCAACTTTTCATATACTTCAAATGATCCTTGAGAGATTCAAAGATACTTCTTTGAGCTTTGAATTCACCTTTTAGAACCCTATCCTTTTCAGCATCATCCTCAAGTTGAGAAACTTCTCCTTTGACTTACTGAAGAACATCATGTTCCTTTGAGACCAATTCGATTATTTTCTTCCAAGATTCGAAATTTCCTGATCCATTAAGCTTGGTTCCTTCTTTTCAAGAAGGATCCATCATCTCATTGTTCTTAGACATGGGTAATAAATGAAATATATCCTTCAAAAATGATACAAAGATGAAGATAAGCTTATTTTCAAGATGTGATCTACAATTCTCTATGTTGAAAAAATGTTGCAAGAAAGGCTCAATTTGACGTAGCCTTGGTGAAATTTAGAAAATTCAAAATTTCCACATCAGCAGACAACTTGGAAGCAGTTAATTGAGGTGACATCTCTCTTGTCACTCAATGAGCTCGGTAAATTCGAATTAAGGGCTTGGATTTCAGTTTGCATGTGTTGATTGCTAATTTGTAGTAATCCAGTTTAGTTATTTCCAGTTATATTCAATTAAACTAGTTCTAAGTATTGATAGAACTAGTTGGAGGTTAGTTGTCTAGTGGGACAATAGTCTAACTCAGTGAACATCCAGTTAACAAATCAATCAACCAAAAATAGCTCATGCATGCAAGGAATTCAAATTTCTAAGTTATGGTGGAGATTCCAGGGCAGTGTAACATCAGTTGTGGACTAGTGTTGAGTGTACAAGTGTTGCATGCAATCAATGATCAATCCTTGTGAATTGTGCAATCAATTTGGATGAAATTCATAAATAATAGGGACCAATTTCCTTAATATTTGTGCAAGGAAATAGGATCTCATGTGGAGGCATAAATTGACTAAGTCTAGGTCAGAGCTTCTCATTGAGCAGAGATAGGTTATTCACTTGCAGGTTGTACTCAAAGCAGGAAAGCAATTGTAATACATTCTCTATTCATATTATTAATGCAAGCATGCTTAAGGGGTTTTACCAGTTCGTTTCCCCTCGATAAATATATGTAATTTTTTATGTGATTGATGCATATTTGTGATTGTTGTTCTAAATTGTGAATTAATGTCTATAGAGCAGTACAGTAGAATTGTGTTTCTTGATTTAGATTAAATTTCTTGAGAATTTGCAATTCTAAGACCATATTTCTACATGGTATTGGAGTTGGATTCACATTAGAACAAGAATTTCGAAGTTGTTGCTCAGGAAGTTCGAATTTACAACTTCAGTGTAGCAGGATCTCTTAAGAGTTGGGAGAATGACCTTCAACGAATTGAGATTAGAGTATGCCTTGGAAGGAGAGTTGAATTTAATTGTCTGGAAGGGTCACATGGAGGCAGTGCTTGATGACAATGAATTGCTAGAATATGTCAAGACAAACATTCCAAAACCAGGATTTGTTGATGCCCATAACCTAGCCCAATGGAAGGAATATGTAGCCAAGGTGAGGAGAATAATCTTAGAGGGAGTGCGAGACCACATTGTCTCAAATCTCCATGGGAAAGAAGCTCCTTTCACAATGTGGAAGGAACTAACATAGCTATTCGAGAATAACAGTGACCATAGAAAACTGGCCCTCAAAGACAAACTTGGAAACATTAAGATGCAGAAGAATGATACTATTCTGAAATATCTCATTAGATTTACACAAGTTTGGGATGAACATGGAGGGGTTGGTGTGAATGTTGAAGAAGATGACCTGGTGAGCCTAGCTCTTCTAGGCCTTCCCAAAAGCTGGCATAGCTACCAGGACTCAGTGAACGGGAGGGAGAAATTACTGAATTGGGAACATTTGTGGTCTGATTTGGTACAATAAGAGATCAGGTGGAATACCAGAGGTGGAATTTCATCCAAGGGAGAGGATGAAGAAAATTTTGCATTGGTTGGAAAATGAAAGAAGGGCAAAGGGAAGAAGTCTAAAAAAAAACCACAATCCAACCAAAGGGGCAAGAAGAAAGACTTGTCCAAAATAGAATGCTTCAATTGTCATGAATTCAGGCACACTGATACAAAGTGTCCACACAAAAATTCTATCAAGAATAAGTCAGGAGGAGCAACAGGTGAAGCATTGACTTCATAGTTAGATCTAGACTTCACCCTTATCACATGCATGGAAAACAATGTGATAGGGAGTGTGTAATACTTGGACTCAGGTGCCTCGTTCCACGTGACACAGTGTAGAGATTTTTTCAGTGACCTAAAGGAGAAATATCTCTAGATTCATATTGAGCTTGGGGACATCAAAAGGTACAATGTTACCAATATTGGTACAATAACCTTTAAGATGGAGTCAGGATCCCCTATTCGCCTCAAAGATGTCATAGTTGTACCAGGCATGAAGAAGAACTTCATATTTGTAGCAATTTTGGAAGACCGTGGCTATGATGTAATCTTTAGTAAAGGGAAAGCCTTTCTAAGACACATAACTACTAGGAAGGCGAAGAAAATTGGGGTCTGTGTGAAGAACTTGTATAAACTTGATGTGGAATATTGCGCTACATTAAGCAGTAAGGCAAATAAAGTGAAAAGTCGTGATTTCGGTGAACTCTAGCACAAGAGAATGGGCCATTTGCACCATGGAGCCCTTAAAACTATGCAACAAATAACCACTAGCCTCGCTAAAGGAGAACTTGAGCAGTAGGATGTCTACAAGTGTTGTACCTTGGGAAGTATGTGATATACACATTCCATGATCGAGACAACAAAGCAAATGCAGTCTTGGAGAGAGTCCACTCTGAGGTTATTTGACCCTTCTTGATAATCACCACTGCCAGAAATAAATACTTTGTTATTTTTATTGATGATTTCTCAAGTAAGTGTTGGATCTTATTCATGTAGAAGAAGGATGAGACATGCTAAAAATTTGTAGAATTCAAGGCACTAGTTGAGAAAGAGATCGACAAGAAGGTGAAATCTCTCATGAGGAACAATGGAGGTGAGTATGTTTCGAATGAATTCAAGGATTTCTATGAGAAAGAGGGCATTCAAAGAGAGCTGACAACACCCCACAACCCACAACAGAATGGGATAGCTAAGAGAAAGAACTAGAGCATTGTGGGAGCTACGAGAGCTATGCTACATGGCCAAGGCCTACTGTTGCATTTATGGGTAGAGGCATGTAACACAAAAGTCTACTTGCAGAATCAGAGTCCTCATCGGATTCTTGGTATGATTACACTGTAGGAGGATTTCTTGGGGAGAAATTTAGATCTATCTCATTCAGAATTTTTGGAGCCTTTTTTTATTGCCATGTCTCCAAATATTTGAGGAAGAAACTTGAGCCAACAATAGATTTGGGACATTTTGTGGGTTACACTGAAACTTCACACAATTACCAGGTGTATTTACCTTCCCTCGGAATGACAATTGTGCGAAGGGATGTAAAGTTTGATGGGGAGAAATCAATGAGATTATCTCTTGAGAGGGAGCTTCATATCCCACCAAAAGAGGAGCTTTTTATCTCCAAAGGAGGAGCCTTGGGAGGAGCCTCAGGAAGTTGTCGAACAACCACAAATTGAGGCGCTGAGAGGAGGCAAAGTGGGGACATCCACTCAAGCAGAACCATCCAACGAAGGTACAAAAAGAACAATGGAAGCTAATATATTGGTGCAGGATGTGAGGGAGAATGTTGGAGTTCCTTTAAATTTGTGCAAGCAAAGGAGGTCACCTGAGAGGTACACTGGCTACATGGCTCTAATGGTTGAGCTTGTAGAGACTAAGCCATCTTATTTTGAGGAAGCATTTGAGAAACTAGTTTGGGTTGATGTAATGGTGGAAGAATATGAGTACATGATGAAGAAAATTTTTTGGGAAGTGGTCCCAAGACTGACAGATAAATTAGTTGCGGGTTTGAGATGGATCTTTAAGGTTAAGCATGCAACAGACGGAAGCATAGAGAAGTACAAGGCCAGATTTGTGGCCAAAGGATTCTCTCAACTTGAGGGAATTGACTATGAGGAAATATTTTCTTTCATAGTAAGGTATTCATCCATTGGATCAATTCCTGTACTATTTGCGCAGATGGGGTGGAAGATCCACCAGATGGATGTGAAAACAAAATTTCTCAATGGTGTTATTGAGGAGGAAGTGTACATAGAGCAACCATAAGGTTTTGAGACATTTGATCGAGAGTCTCATGTGTGCAAACTTAAGCGAGCATTGTATTGTCTCAAACAGACACCCTGGGATTGGTACACCAAAAGTTAAGCGGATGAGAACCTTTATCATATTTTGGTAGAAGGTAGATTTCTTATCATTGTTTTATATGTTTATGATTTAATATTAACAGGTGATGAGAAATTGACCAATTCTTGCAAGGAGGATCTTGCAATGGAATTTGAGATGAAAGACATAAGTCTTTACTTCCTTGGGTTGGAAGTATGGCAAGGTGATGGGGAATTATTTGTGTCTCAAGGGAAGTATGCCACCAAGATACTGCAAATATTTCGCATGGAGAGTTGTAAGCCCATGGAGACACCTCTAACAACTAACTGGAGGAAGGAGAATGCCACTTTAGGTGAAGAGGTTGATGCTACCATTTACTGGTAGCTAGTGGGTTCACTGATGTATCTTGTGAACACACGGCCAAACATGTGTTATGTGTTCAACTAACTGATCCAAGCTATGGTTAGGTTGACCAAATTATATTGGAAGGCAACAAAGAATGTTTTACGATAACTCAGTGGTACTACCTAGTATGGATTATGGTACAAATAGACAGTGGGAGTGAAATTGTGTGGCTTCACAAATGTATATTGGGTAGGGATTCCATCCAACTGAAAGAGTACATAAGGTGGAATTTTCAGTGTTGGGCTTGCAACAATTTCCTGATACATTAGGAAGCAAAGTTTTGCGGCGCTCAACGTTGCAGAAACTGAACACATGGCTGCAAGTCAAGCAACATGTGATGTGATCTGGATGAGAAAGATACTTGTGGGACTATTTGGTTAGGAGATGGATCCAACTGTGATCTATTGTGATAATCAGATTTGCATTAAGCTCTCTAAGAATATGGTATTTCATAATCGATCCAAGCATATAGATATTCAATATCATCATTTACAGGACTGTGTGTAGACGAGGATAATGTTGCTACATTACATTCTGATAGAGGAACAAGATGATGACATCTTGACAAAGGCTTTGTCAAGAGGGAAGTTGAAATTCCACAGGTGCAGGATAGGGGTGGTTGAAAATCATTTTCTTTCTAAGAGGGAGTGTTGAAAAAATGTAGCAAGAAAGGCTCTTGGTCAAATTTATAAAATTCAAAGTTTCCACATCAGTAGACAACTTGGAGGCAGTTAACTGAGGTGACATGGCTCTTGTCACTCAATTAGCTCACTAAATTCGAGTTAAGGGCTTGGAGTTCAATTTGCATGTGTGGATTGCTAATTTGTAGCAATCCAATTCAATTATTTCTAGTTGTATTTAGTTAGACTAGTTTAACTATTGATAGAACTAGTTGGAGGTCAATTTTGCAGTGGGATAATAATCTAACTCAATGATAATCCAGTTAATTGATCAATCAACCAAAAATAACTCATGCATGAAAGGAATTTGAATTGCTCAGTTGTGGTGGATATTCCAAGGAAGTGTAACATCAATTGTAGACTAGTCTTGAGTGTACATGTGTTGCATGCAATCAATGATCAATCCTTGGGAATTGTGCAATCAATTTGGAGGAAATTCCTAAATAGTAGGGGCCAAATTCCTCAGTATTTGCACAATCAGTTTGGAGAAAATTCCTAAATAATAGGGGCCAATTTCCTCAGGATTTGCACAAGGAAATATGAGCTCATGTGGAGGCAAAAATTGACTAAGTTTGGGTCAAAGCTTCTCATTAAGTAGAGAAAAAGGTTATTCACTTGCAGGTTGTGCTCAGAGTGGGCAAAAAATTGTAATAAATTCTCTATTCATCTGATTAATGCAAGTAGTCTTAAGGGGTTTTTACCAGTTGGTTTCCCCTAGATAAATCTGTGTACTTGTCTTTGTGATTGATGCATGTTTGCGAATGTTCTAAATTGTGAATTAATTTCTACATAAAAATAGAGTAGAATTGTGTCTCTTGATTTAGATTAAATTTCTTGAGCAGTTGCAATTCTATCACCATATTTCTACACTCTAGCTTAACTAAAGCTCTCATACCATGTTTAAAAACCAAGAAGAATGTGTACAAGGACAATTCTAAACTATTGATAATTATTTATGAATTATTAGGGATTCTATTAATTCATATTCTTTGTCAAATAATTACACTTAAAAAATTCAACTGATAGCAATGGCAAGAAAGTAGAGATCACATTGCACAATAACTAGAGACGATACTTTTTATCACAAGAAAACCTAAAAGGGGCAAAAACCCAACAACCCTTTCCATAAAAAGATCCTTCAACAAGGCATCAAGACAGAGACAATATTAACCAATCAAGATAACTTCCACAAGTGCTAAGGTCTTTTTCACTATGTCTTCCAACAATATAAAAAACAAGAGGCTAATCCTGTCATCATACCACAAAAACCAAGCTCGGATCTTGTTCCTTCTAAGGTTCCAACTTCAGATAAGATACATATTTATGGAGGCATAAAAACTTGGATCAATTACAGTCCTGAAGTGGTTCAGATCTCAGGCTAGAAATAGTCTTGAAGTGATCTCAGATATTTACCTAGTTATAGGTCTAAAGCAACTACAAACTTAGACTAATCAGAGATCTTAGGTCTCAAAGTAATAGACTTAAATATTCCTCTAGGGATTGGCCAAGAGACCACCTTCAAGAGATAGGACATCTTTAACAAATATGCTTTCGACCTAGTACTAGACTTCATATCTTGAATAAGGAGTGAATCTTCAAACCTCTTCAAAGAGTAAGAGACCTTGGACTTGATCCATAGGAGTAACAAATCAATATAGAACTTGATGAAATATAGAAGAGATACTTGTTTGCTTTATCTAACCCTTAATAACTTCCTTGGATACCTTCGCATAGGAGAACATATGTATGTGTGATCGAATTACTTTCCAAGCATACTGAATTGAGTCCTTTATATAGCCATCATTGGATCTAAATGGGTGATTTTCTAGGCAAGCCGACTTGACCATCTAGAAGGATTGATATAATCTAAATGGGTGCGTTTTTAGACAAGCCGACTTGAGCATCTAGAAGGGTTGACTTAACACTTGTGGAGCCACTTGAAATTATAAATAAAAAAATATTTTTTTTTTACAAGATACATTTTTGACCAAATCAAAAGCATGAAGAACATGCTAGAAACAATAATGATTTTGTTTTTCCCAAGTGTTATGATAATAAATAATTTCATGAAGACTGACCATATTTACAATTTAAACAATACCCAATCATGATAACCTTGCAAGTAGCCTTTGAAGCAATATTGCTTCTCAACTTTCCAGTCGAGTTGAAATATACTCGACCTTTGCAATGCTGAGTGCAACAAATATGTACTTCCTGATCATCCAAAAAATTATAACAGAGCCCAAACTGAAGCAATATCTTGATGAACTCTTTATATCATTAGCACTCTCTACCCATTTCGAATTATAGTTGTAATTCACTATTTGAGACAAATCTCAAATCATAACCAACTTTTCCATGACCAACTATACCATGCTTTTACTTCAACCCATGTTGAGCAACATGACTTGGGTCATAAAATTGATCAACTTTCTTTCATTGGGTCCACAACTGCTTTCCTTTCACGATGACTAGGTGTTCCCTCTTGCACTAAAGCATATCTTGCTGTGGTAATTTTGGCTACTCTTTCTACCACTATTGTCTTTTAGCATATTAGTTATCTCCCCTGACAATGTCAATTATAGTCTATCATCTCGAACTCAAAGTTAAACTCACTCTGAAGCTAAGGTAAGGGTTCCTGACTACTCCCTTTATAAGTAAATCTATTTGCTTCAGTTTCTCCCTCTTACACATGAGTATTTTTGCTTTTGTCAGAGAGAAATTATATAAAACCAAGACTCATCAGATATTCATCAATCCAAGATTATCAAGCCCAACATGTTTTCTTGTGATCGTACAAATCCCTCTTCAATCATGAGACTCATTCTCATGTACCTCGAAGCCTTAAGGTAGCTCTATGTACACTTCTTCCTCTTTAATTATTTCAATTGGAAAAATGACCTTTGTATCCACGTGTTGCAAGTTCAAAGTAATGATAATAGTTCTAACAGAAGTGTACCTCATAGTTGCAGCAAACGTTTGGTCATTATCATCTTCCTCTTTTTGGGAGAACCTTTTATTCTCAACTTTCACTTTGTACTTGTTTATATTATCAACTATTTCATGTTAGACCATTGACTTCTCTTCGGAACAATCAAGGTATACTTAAAAATTGTTGATCTTCCTACTCCCTCTAACCTCAAATCTCATATAGTATAATATCTCTTGACACAAATCATGATGATAGGAAAGTCCTCTTGCTTTGCTTCATTCTTCCACTTCTTCCATCTTTCTGCCAAAGCCTTGCCAACTTTTACTATGTACCGAAAATCCTCACTAGGAGGCCATGAAAGAATAATTACAACTAAGCAAAGGATACAAATACAAGATAATAGCTAACAACAATAATAATCAAATAAGAGAGATATAAAATACTTATCTTTTGAGGATTATAGGGAATTTTAGTTCCCTCTTGATCTTAGCTTCCTTGCATCCATATTGCGACTTTATTATCCTTGTCCTCATCATCAACATGATGTCATTCCCTCCTTGCATATATTACAATTTATTATTTTAGTAGAAACATCTAGTTAGGGTTTTGTCTCCAAACCATATGTCTTCATTATCCTTCAAAATTAATCTAGGTTTTACAAACCCTAATTTTGCAATACTCATTTTACATCTTTTCAAGGTCCACTAGACTTTGCAAATTCTCTTTTCTAGAGATCCAAATAATGTACATAAAGTCTTCATGCATCAAAATCCTAGATGTTCCATCTTAATGTCAATCAAGGATATTTCAATAAGTTGTCTCCACTAAGAGAGGTAATACGACATGCCCTCTTGCTCCAGGTGAAGTAATAATTTGAGAACTTTTCTCTTCAAAGGAATCAAATTCTGGTTCAAACATGCTGCCAAAAACCCTAATGGCATATACACTTCTCAAAATAGTTTTGCTCATCATGCAAATTATGAGGTTTTCAATATTTAGCTCTAATCTCCTTTCACTGACAACTTTATATCAAACCATTTTATAATATAAGACAACTTTCTCAAATTAATATATCAATGCAATCAAGAGACTGTTTGTTCAGGGTTTGGAACCATGTTTTCCTTATATCTCATGTATCAACAAATAAACTCTTATTTCATTGAAATATGAATTTCCCATGGTTTTAGAAAACATATTGGTTTACAACTTCTCCTCTTTATTCAGGAGTATCCAAGCATCTTTGTATGTTTTTTGAGAAGAGTTTTCGGCTGAAATCACATTATAATTCATTTGTCGACGCGTTTCAAACCAACAAGCGTGGTTAATCGTCAGGACCAGTTGAAGAACTGGATCATGACTATTGTGAACTTGAACTCAGATTACATATCAAATTTCATGTTATCTTATCGAAGATTTTGTTATGCTCTTTAACCTGCAAGATGATACCAGAATACCAAATATGCGAAGCAATAGACCCAGAACATAGAATAGTGAGTAAAAGAGCAAGTATTTTATTATTCAAAAAGCAATGTTCACTTGCCTCTTCGAGGGGGCAACCTCCAATAGAGCAGAGCTCGATGACAAAATAAGACACAATGCTCCTCGCAGGGAGTCTCTATCCTTTATATATGACTCATACATGTAATACCATGGATCAATACCATGGTTTTATTAATACCATCTATCTAATACCATGGCCCATTTGCAACTAACTGTGGTCCCGTCATTAATTGCGGGTTAACCACTTACAATTATTAATATGGGCTTTATTGACTCTTGACTATGACTTGATCCCATTACATAAATAAGGGGGTTAGGGTGGGACCCTAATAGATTCGAACAATAAGGCTATTATTTAGAATGGAAGCAAACTATATTTAGTATGATTACATGACTTGGTCTGAAACCTTTCTATATACTCAGGTACTTTGAATTTTTAACAAATTGACTATGATCTTCAGAATTTGAGATTTCATAAGAATAAGTTTTCATCTAATCATAGAGAACAGGTTCTTGGCCTCTTTAAGAATTCCTCTTTTAGTTATTATGAACTCAACCTCAAATACTTAGAGGCTTCAGTTCCTTTTAGACAATGGAGACTATAATTTGCAATTTTTTTTATCATCAAGCTTCTCAAGTATCTTTAGGGTTTACAAAACAAATTCTCGTTGAAGCCATAAATAATACTGCCCTTTTTTCATCAACTCAGTAGAGTAATACATTACAAGATTTTCCATAAAAATCTGGACTCTATCAATCAATGCTTTGACTCTTTTTATCGAGCTTAAACAAACTCAATTATGTTGCCTTTTGATCGGAAGAACATTACCTTGAACTTGCTTTATGACATATGGTACATACTCATCTCATGTTTGCATTCTTAAACTTGCTTGAATCTGAGATTGAAAGACGTACACTTTGTAAGTTTTGCATTTGCAAGTCCCTTTTTAAACTTGTATATTAGTCCATAGTCCTATGTGTTAATTTATCCCTTTATCTCTTGAGAAGAAGCATTAGAGTAATCCTCTTTAAGCTCGTGGAATCTACTTCAAAATAATTCCAAATAGAATTACTAAGAGAAACAACACATAATTTTTGATCTACTGATTGCAATGCAAACAGACCTTAGTATATTCCTTGCTGGCTTTGTCACTAACTGAAGGATTTTAGATGACTTCTTAGATTCTTTGGTTAGGGATCTTTCATCTAAGGTCTTTATCGCTCCACAAATAAGAGATAACACTCTATATCTCATGCACAACACTTATTTAATGTTGCCTCCTCGATCAATGTTCCATACTAATCATGATTAGATGACATACTAACATACTCAGTTTGAGATTGGTATTATCTTCTATGAGTCCTTGACCAAAACATGATTTTAGAAAGAAAAAATGCACATGTGATAACTTACTAACAAACTCTGAGGACTTTTTGGTCCTTTGAAGAACACTTTGAGGTCTTTTCAGCCTACTAAGGATTTTAGACTTATACTTCAAAAATGTTAAGAGCTTATAAGCTTCATCCACTTCCTGAGGCTTTCTGCAATAATCCTTAAGAATTTCGGTCTTCTGAACTAAGATTGAGATCTCTGAGGTTAATTTTCATATTTCTGAGGCATTTTTAACTAGTTTTGATATTCGTTCCATAAAGGGCTTGAGTCCATTCGGTCCTTCTTGAGATTATCTGAGGTAATTCGGTCCTTTGTTTCAGGATTGAGGTATTCTCCTACAATCTTCATTAGTTAGGCTTTGGTCTAGTTTAATCTTGCACTTAGGGATTCACTCCTCACAATTAATCTTGGTTAGGAAACACACACACACACATTTGTAAAACTGAGGTAAGGGCTTCTTTAAGGCCACTTCTTTTGAACCAAGCTCTAAAACCATGTTGATTTTTTGAAGTATCCTCTAAACTGATAATTGCTTCTTATGATTTCTTATTAGGTTAATTATTTAATGAATTCTTATTCATCATAAAGAAATTACACAGTGGATATGAATAATATAATAAAAATGCCAGTAAGATCATAAAGAGACAACCACACAAGAACACAAATATTTACCCTCGGAAAACCCATATGGGGGAAAAACTCAACAACCATTTCCTTAAAGAAATTCTTCAGTTTAACAAGAGAAACACCTAGAACATATAGTCATTAAGAATTCTTGGTCATACTTGGTCAACTTCCTCCTAGTGAAGTCATAAGTCTTCCCAACAATCTTGATCTAATCTTCCACCTTTCCTCACAATTTCAGTTCTGTACCATCTCAAGAATTTGATCCTGCAACCTGCCTCAGGAAATTTGGTCTTGCACCTTGGCTCAGGAATTTTGGTCTTGCACCTTGGTTGAAGAATTTTGGCCTTTCACCTTTGCTTCATGATTTTTGGTCCTACAACTTAACTTAGGAATTTAGGTCCTACACCTTTCCTTATGGATTTAGGGCCTGCACCTTGCCTGAAGAGTACCTCAGAAAAACTTGTCGTTATTCAACAAATATTCAACCTTCTTCTTCAATAGAAATATATCTGAGATTCATGTTTTCCTCAATGGAGATATAAATTGCTTACTCTTGGAGAAGATTGAATGACACAAATATATAGTGATTATGCTATCTAAATGGGTGCCTTTTCACTAGGCTAACTTGACTAGGAGGAGGCTTGACTTTGCTTATTTTGGAGCCAAAAATTCTATTTTTTTTCAAAATTCAAATTTTCTCTTTTCAAAAGAGACATGAAGAACATGTCATGCATTTTCTTCTTTTGGAAATATTACGAATAACTTGCTTTATCTTTATTACAAATAAATCAAGAGTAAAATATGAAGACCGACCATAGCTACAAAATTCAACACCACTCGCTATAGTCTAATCTCTAAATGAAAAGCAGGAAGCATAAAAAAAACATTTTATTAAGTGTTCCAGTTAATAGCTAGGCATCTAGATCTAGGTGGCCTTCGTTCACTTTCACTGACTTACTGGAAAATATAAGCAGTTGTTCTAGCATGTTGGCTAATGAGATTTTTATTAACTAGTGTAACTAGTGCCCCCAGATTAGTAAATTTTAAGTGCATAAAGAAAGAATGAACACATCACCTATATGAGTATTTATGTTAATCCCTTTGGTCTTTGCAACTCTGTTCCTCTCCCTTGTGGTCGAGTACCGTTGGTAACTTGTGTAGAGTGTGAATATGTTGAAAGCAATAGTAATTCAAGGATATTGTGCATAGTGCGGATATTGTTGAAAGCGGTGGTAATTCAAGGATATTGTGCGGAGTGCAAAGGAATCTTTCATTGTACTTCCTTCGCACTTTGGAACCTCTACAAGGATTAATTTGGCAAGTGATTACGGATTATAGGTTCACTTGATTTATTATCGACTTTATGTGATGGAACTTGTCTATTTCTTCGTCACCTCCATTTATTTTTTATCAAGCTATGCTTTCTCCCCTGGACTTTGGTAGATCCCTCTTTTCCATGCTTACTTCAAGACCAAGCAGAAAAAACTTATGAAGAAGATGAATTTCCACATCACGTAGATCCCTCTCTTCCATGCTTGCCTCAAGACCAAGAAAAAAAAACTAATGAAGAATATGAATTTCCACATCACATGAGTTAAAGAGTTTTGCATGGGGCAGTCTTTGAGGAAACCCGCATGCACCTAGAACACATATTTCATATGATGTAGGTCGGTATCATTCTATTTTGACAAGAATTCTTCTTCCCTGGAATAAGGATTGGCATCAAATATCAAATATTCAAACCCACATGCAAATAATAGATCGATTCCCAAGATCCTCCCTCATTTACTAGGGAATCCTAATCCCCAAGTCAAGTATATTTACCTCAACCCATTAGAAATTGAAATCATTGTGCGAATTACTTTTAAAATGAAAAAAAAAAAATGTTGCTCAAAAGAATGTTGGAGACAAGTCATCAATCCAGTGCTTCCACTGTTTTCCAAGGAATGTTTGACCAAGTTATTGGTTGCTAATAAAAGGATGGATTGCATTCAGACGACCCATGAAATTCATTTTGAATCTTACATTAGCTAAGCATTTTATACTGAGGTATTTTATATATATATATATATATATATTATTATATATAGATATAGGCATGAGGTATAGAATGTCGGTTGTCTATAGATTGGCTTGGGGCCGATGTAATTCCTATTCACAGCAAATTTCATGCCACTAGAGCATTTATATGTGTACAAATGTGTATGTATAACAAGTGCATAGAAAAAATATTTTCACTAATATAATTAACACACAACCCTATCCACACATCATCCCAAACTTCCCACACTATGCACTCTCGTTGACATGCCACACATGTGCTTGGAACTGCACCCACTGCACACACCTTAATGAGAGGAACCATCTGTCATTGAGGGAAAGAATCTCCATATTGCATAGTGAGTTGTCTTTAGTGAGATGTTTTGGAAGATTTTCCGGTGGGTTTCTCTGGCCTAAAATCCGGCATGAATTGATTGAACTCACAAGTTTGATGGGTACCCCCTACACAATGGAAGTGCCCTAGGGTTTTTTTAGGGTGATGAATCCATATATATAGTCAAAAAACAAGTTTAAATAACACAAATCAAGATTTCACCGTAATTTTTTCCGCCGGATTTTGAAACCGGAAAGTCAAAAAAGTCGCACTAAAGACAACTCCTATTGCATAGTCCCAACCATGAACAAACCATGAGATATCTTGTCGACATATCACATAGGTGTTTGGTACTGATCATACACACTAGTGTTTATACCAAAGGTATGAACAACTATGACTACGTATTAACCAATCTTTCAACATTCCATCCATTGTGCATTAGCAAATTGTGTGAGCTATAAACTACTCAGTATTGGACAAAATATAATCTAGAGTGTGCAAGGGTTGGGTCGGATGAAACAGAGCTCTCACCAACAATTTCACCATTCACTATAATTAATTATTTGTGTGGCATGGAGTAGGATAATGGTTGTAGTCTCTCTCACACACATAGTCAATCTGTTACTATATATATATATGTGTGTGTGTGTGTGTATGTGTATGTGTATGTGTACACACATTATATATATATATATATATATATATATATGTGTATGTGTATGTGTATGTGTATGTGTATGTGTATGTGTATGTGTATGTGTATGTGTATGCGTATGCGTACGCGTATGGTGTGTGTGTGTGTGTGTGTGTGTGTACACATACACATACACACAAACATGTGTATGTGTACACACACACACACACACACACACACACACACAACACACACATACACATACACACAACATGTGTATGTGTACACACACACACACACACACACCACACACAAACACACACATACACATACAATACACACACACACACACACACACACACACACACACACACACACACACATACACACACACACACACACACACACACATATATATATGCACGTGCGCGCATAGTATGTAGCTAGTCTCATATTGGAGTCTTGGGATGCACTAAAAACACACCTAGGCTGACGGTGTCGACCATTAACGCAGTTAAATGATAATCAACCTGGGACCACACTGTGTTGTGGACATAGATATGTTGGAAGTCTCATGACACCCTGCGAATGTAACATTGTGTATTTATTGTTTAGTATGCACATAGATTTAAAGTAGCGTATGAGGAATGAAATGAAATAAAACATTGTGCAGAGGATACATTGTGCCAATCATCTGTGACCACATTAGGGTTCTAAATCTAATGAACGTATAATATAGTGTCACTTATGTGCTAAATCTCATTTGTAATCTAGCATCGCTTTACGTGTTGAATCTCTTGCTTCATAAGTGCTCATTGTGTGGAGTATAGAGGTGTAGAGGAAGCTTTCATTGTGCTTCCTCTACATTTCCGCACTCCCTCATCTTCACATATTGAAAGTTAGTTTGGCAATGTGTACGACTCTTTGTTGGTTGGCTGGTTCTATTGAGTAGTTCAATCATTTTATATTATTACCCCTACCGTGCAAGGATTATGTATTGGGTTTTAATTTGAGTCAAACATAGGATATATTTTTCAATTTATTAAGGTTCATTTTTTTTTTTTTTTACAATTTATTTTATTAACATTTATCATTTATAGGATTGGATGTCAATTTAAACATGTTATTGGCCCATGCATCAAATAAAGAGCCAAAAGTACATAGTTCACATCAGGTTGATGGTTTAATTTTCATTCTAAATAGGTTATTGTTGGGCTCCATTTATTACTTTAACTTACCAGTGCTTATTTGCAAGCTTTGTTTGGTCATACAGATGTTAGAGCAGGGTATTAAAATAAGCAAAATTGAGTACTTACTTTTTGCAAGCCTGATATTTCATGTGCCTTGCGTCTCCAACGCCTATTTGCGGGCATTACAATGGTTTTGAAAATTTTTAGTTTATGCTCACTTTAACTTTTATCAATAGGTTTTGTATTTTATCATAGCTACAAATTACACATTTTGTTCTCTTGACTATGTTGTCAAGAGTTACTCCTATGGGATAGTTACCTCTACAAGTTTCTTTGCTCTGTTGGGACAGTTATCGATGTTAATGCCACTTGGTATAATTGATAGGGGAATCAAACTGAGTAAAGGTCAATCTAAATAGTCATATCATAGTTGTAACCTGTTGATGGTTTTGCTATGTACTGTCTAGAAAAGTGTAAACATAAGTGAATTCCCTATTGGATTCAACGCAGGGAATCAATGATACTTTCAAACATCAAAAAATGCAAACAATAAGTTCCAACTTTTTGGTTCTAAAATGATGCCGACGTGGGATAACGAAAGATTAGAGAAGGCGTATATCGCTAAAAGGATCGATCGGTGCATTGTTCATGGCAACATCATTGATAAAATGGAAATGCCACACTCGTCCATTGGGACTGCTCTTATATCCGACCATAGACCAATTTATCTCTGTTGGAAGGAAAGTGGTTTCAGAAAGGGGTACCCTTTTAAATTCAATAGAACATGGTTGCAAGACCCAGACTTCAATGAGGTCGTAACTAAAACTTGGAAGGGATTTTCTGCTAAGGATTCGGTTCCCCCGCTTATGACTTTCAGAGACAAGCTAAATGCCATGATAAAAGTGGTCAAAGATTGGTAGTTTAAAAAAAGACAGAGGGATAGAGCCTCTCTTCAAGAAACGCAGGGGGAGCTGGATAGGATCCACATGGCTATGGACGCTAATTCCTCTTCCTTCAGCATGAGATGTAGGATAAAAGAGCTGGAAAGGAAAAAAAAACACATTTTGAAATAGGAGGAAGCCTTTTGGAGGCTCAAAAGTAGAGTAACCTGGCTTAAGGAGGGTGACAGGAATACGAAGTTCTTTCATAAATATGCAAATTCCAGGCGTGAGAAAAACACCATATGGAGGATAAGCGATGGTCAGGGAGGCTTTTATGTCACTCAACAAGATATCTCTAAGGAAGTTGTAAATCATTTTAAAAGCCAATATAAAAGAAGGGAAGGATGCAGTATCCAGGACATCCTATGGGGAATTGATTTGGTTCCTCAGATGTTAGATGATGAAAAAAATGAGAGTCTCTTTCGGTCTATAACAGAGGACGATCTTATGGGTGTTTTGAAGGATTTTAAAAAGGACAAATGTCCTGGCCCGGATGGCTGGACAATAGAATTTTTTATACATTTCTTTGATATCATCAAGCAAGATCTGTTGAGGATGGTCGAAGCATCAAGAATTTCAGGTAGTATTCATCAGATTACATCCTCCACTCATATAGCTCTTATCTCGAAAAAAGTGGAGGCGGTTTCCTTCCAAGATTTTCGACCGATTTCCTTATGCAACATATCTTTCAAAATCATCACAAAAATTATTACTGAAAGGATAAAAGAGACTCTAGCCACCTTTCTTACTAAGGATCAACATGCTTTTTTAAAGGGAAGGAATATATTGGATGCCGTCGCCAATACACAGGAAAGCTTGTTTACTATGCTCTCAGAGAAATTAGATGTTGCCATTCTGAAAATTGATTTACAAAAAGCTTATGACTATTTGGACTGGGGATTTACAAAATGTTTATTAGCAAAAATTGGCCTGAAATCAAACTCCATTAGTTGGATTATGGCCTGTGTGGAGAATGTGAATTATGCAGTCATCATTAATGGCATGCCCTCTCCTTTTTTTTCCAGCTGAAAGAGGGCTTCGTCAAGGGTGCCCCTTATCTCCTCTTCTGTTTATCCTGACAATGACTCTCTAAGCCTTCACATTAACAAGGCGGTCTTAGAAAATAGGTACAGGCCCGTAAAGATATGCAGGAAAAACTTCATCTGACACAATCTTTTTGTTGACGATGTGCTTATTTTTGCTATGGTCTACAGGGCATCGTGGACTTGCCTCTATGATATCCTTAATAGATTTCAAAGCGCAACAGGGTTACATATAAACAAGGCCAAGTCTGTTCTTTTCCACAACGACACCAATATGGAAATGGTGAATTGGGTCTCTGAGTTATTTGGAATAGATTCGAGGCCGATCAAGGATGGTGTAAAGTACCTGGGATTTCAGTTAAAGGCCAACAGTTACTCTAGTGCGGACTGGCAGTGGTTGATTGACAGATAGTACAAAAAGATCTTGGCTTGGGAATTCAAGTGCCTCTCCTTGGCGGGTAGAGTTATTTTAACTCAAGCTATCTTATCGCAACTGGCTGCTTATTGGGCTCATATTTTCTTCCTCCCTACAAGTATAATACACAAAATGAACAAGATCTCTGCAAATTTTATATGGGGTGGTAAATCTCATCAGAAGAAATATCACCTTTCTAGGATGGAAAAGGTAGCTTCGCCCAAGAGCTTATGAGGCTGGGGATTACTGGATCTGAGGGTCTTTGGTAAAGCTCTCCTTTGTAAGTCTTTGTGGAGGGGGATCTTCGGGGAAGGGCCGTGGAGCAACTCTATCAAAAAGAAATATATGAAAGGAAGGGATATAGAATTCTGGTACAGGAAAGGTAGGATTGGTAAAAAATATGGATCAACTATTTGGCTCAGTTTTTGAAAAATAGAGCAATAATTTCTAAAAAATTTAAAGTGGAAATTACAATCTGGTAGCAGAATTCTTATTGGCATAGGCCCCATCATGGGTGGCTGGGAGGGCATTTCCATTCCTGAGGAACTTCTTAGTTTTTTCCACAGAATTGGTATTTTTACTTGGGACAAGCTCATTTCAGCTTGGCAAGGTCCTATCCCCCTTTGGAAAGAGGCCAATGATTTCGGCATACCGGTTTCTCTGGCTGGGCTTTGGAAATCCATCATGGTATCTCTGAAAGGCTATGGCTTTCATCGTTCAAGGGTAGTAGACTATATGATCTAGACGGTTCTGAATGCAAACATGGTGGTTCAAGTAAAAGACATTTACGCTGATTTGTTTGGCCCAAAGTCCCCTCGTTTTAGTTCGATTTTTCCTTCGCTCTTATGGAAGACAGGCTGCCCTCCGAAATTAATTTTCTTCTCGTGGCTTGTCTTCCACAACAAAAATTTGACATGGGAGAATCTGAGGAAAAGGAATTGGCACGGGCCGATCAGATGTGTGATGTGCGATTCTCATGAGGAATCCAATTTCCACATGTTTTTCCAATGTCAATCTTCGATGCAAATCTGACAGGTCTTGGTAAATCTATATGGTTTCCCTCTCATTGTTTTTGTTTCTACACATGCAACTTTTGATTGGTGGAGTGCACAAAAAGACTCATGGAGGCCCATGCTTATTATTGTCCTTTGGTGTGTTTGGAAATGGAGGAAAAAAAGATTTTCAAGGAATCAAAGATCCCCCTCAGTTCTATCATGCAGCAAATCATATCTGTCTATGATTCTATTCCAAAAAAGCAACCCAAAATGAAGAAAGGCAATAGAACAGAGGATGTATGCTTCCACTCAGAGACTCCTAGGGTGTTTTTTGATGGTGCTGAACAACAAAAAATCTGTGGATGTGGGGTTCACATCATAATGGACAAGAATATGCAATACTTTATTTCATGGAATGGAGGGAGCGATACCAATAGCTTGGCTGAGGTGCGGGCCCTAGCAGGTCTTCTCACTTTTTGTATCTTTTTTTGATATCTAGACTATTTCTATTTTTGGTGATTCCAAATCTGTGATTGATCATGTCATGGGATCGAGTCACATCAGATCCCCCCACCTAGCAGGATGGTTGGATAGGATTAATTTCTACTGGGGACTCATGAAAGATAGCTCAATTCAACACATCTGTCGTGCTCAAAATCAGCAAGCGGACTACCTGTCAAAGGAGGGTCTGCTTCTTGGGATAGGGACCTGGTCCATGAAGGTTATTTTCGACGAGAATTCCTGGCTCATCCAGGATTTCTCTATTCCTGGATGCTGACTTTTCTATGGTTTTTCTTCCTTTTCATCTCTTGCTTCTAATATCTGAACATGTCGTGATATATAGATGCCCAGCGATATCTCTGATCTAGTTCTTCATATCTGAATTGGTCTTGTATGTGTCGCAAATATACATGGTTTTGTTTATGACTGATACTCTTTTTGGAATATTTTTGTCATCAGGTTGTATCTTCAAAATCAAGATCCTACAACTCCTGAATGCTGTTATTTGTACAATTTGGAACCTTATATTCTCTCAATATAATATTATGATGCTTTTTCGTTCTGAAAAAAAGTTCCAACTTTTTGGAATAATGTAATAGCCGATTTAATTGCATGTTCTATTTATATAATTTCAATCAATAATCTTCTATCAAGAAGATTCATTGTTATGTTGACTTGTGTTTCGTTCAACAAGATTCATTATTAAGTTGGCTTGCATTTTGTTTAGCGAGATTCATTGTTATGTTGGCTCACATTTTGTTCAGAAACCATATATGTAACTTGTCAATTGTTTTGCTATGTATGGTTTGGAAAGGTGTTAACATAGACAAATGTAGTGTGCTTGGTTCAATCCATGTAAAATATTTTGACGAACGAAGCTGGGTCATTGAAGTAGAATTCAATTCGAATCATAGATATTTATGGTTAGCCTACCTATAGACTGTACGGGGAATAGTAGTACTAACCACTGAATTTTTATTCTCCTTTGCGTGTTTGAGCTAACAAACAATATTCATTGCAGAGGCCATGCAGAGGTTAGAGACACATCATCCCCAATTTTTTTGCAAATTTCAACATGGAAAATTGTGATATTCTACGGGTAATAATCAAAGAGAATTGCTATATTCTATTTTAGCCAATTCTATATGTTTCTTGTAGTCTTTGGTGTTATCACATCTTGACTAAAATACATCATGACAAGGGGAAAATCTGTAAAATAATGTACAATTAAAAATAATGTTAATATATCATTATAATATATGATGAAACTTTAGAACATATATATGAATGAGTTTTCATGCATTTATTTGTTCATCTTAGTTAACTATTAAAATATAAAAAATTATATTACACAGTTTATATATACACTTTTTTCCAATCAATGCAAATACATTTCTTTATTTATATACAATTTATTACTATATATTTGAGTTAATTTTATATGATTTTTATCAGTTCAATACATTTATTTATTTATATATTTTATTAATTTATATTTGATTTGATTAAAAATAATTATATTAATAAAAATATAATGGTGAACAAGAATAAATGTACATGAATTCATATTTCAACAAAAAAAAAAGTAACAAAGTTGTTCATACCTGCAAATAATACATAATTACAATTAACAAACCTATATTGAGTGTATTCTAAACTTTAAAATTAACTTAAATTCAATACTTTTATTTTTATTTTTAGTCAGTAATATTTAAACTAAGTGGCAAGGACTAGCTACTATATAACACTTGTTTATTAACAAAATCAATATTCAATCATCACGTTATATAATTATGAGTGAAGTGAGGTTCATAACAAGTCCAACGGATTGAATGTAGAACCTAGTAAGGAAAACAAACAATAGGGAATAACAAATAGGTGATTTGTCCCATTCTAGCAAAAGCGTAAATAATAGCGATTTAACAGATGCCAAACAACTTAAAACTTCAATGTAATATATTAATTGAAGAGTATATATATATATATATATAGTTAATGTGGTAAATGTGGTTAGTCCTACAACCAATCACCCCATCGTATAGTAAAATCAAGCACTTTATTTGACGATTTTCATCAATATTGTGCAACACACAATTTTTCATACCGGTTAAGCTGCAATTGGAGTAGTTCATTTAGCTTGGTACAACTATTTAACAAGATGTAAGCTAAGATGATTTTTTGCACATTTGTTTACTTTTTCCATTTTTTTTTTTACGATTTATGTGATCTTAAGATAGGAAAAGCTATAAACATGCCATAAGCATACACAATGTGGTAACATAAGAGCCAAATAAAGAGAATTCTAGAAATGAATACATCTCTCGTAAAGTAATACAATAATGTAAAGGAGGGGGCATAAATGCACATTGACAATCTAAACACCAAAGGTAATATTGCCACCTTTATCTACAAATATCGCAAAGTTATGTGGCCGAGTGTTATTCGTAGCTAGAACGTGAACAATGTGCTAATATGACAAATTATTATTATTAGCAATTGTCCCAAAAGGTACAATTAGAGGTCGATAAGATTATTAAATTAAAATGGTTGAATTTCTCTAAAAGAAATATTGGTCCAAGTAAATTAGACAGTATAAGAAGACCCCGACCATGTTCTACCAATCTAACCATTAGTTATATAGAATTTTTAAAATAAATCTAATTTTCATTAATTAATTATTTTTTTTCATATTAAAATATTAAGCGACACCACCAGAGCAGTTAAAGTTTATTAGCCAATACGTGAATATTGCTCTAGTTCTGTCAAGGGTAGAGATAAAAATCGACTTGAAAAGCATCCTTCGAATGCCGTGCACATAACACTGAACTAAACATTCTTTTTCTTTGGAGACTAATACATATATAAAGCTTTTTAATTTTTGGTGGGAGACATAATATGTGACAGAGGTACAAACGACCACGATGTTGTGAAAGGAAAATTTGAAATTGTTTGTCCAGAACTTCTTTGTTTTCTGCGGTTTCTTCTTCCCCGGCTTGCTTGGATTTCGATTCTCTAAATTGAGATTCCTCTCAAGCACCAGCGTTTGCATATACTGCCTGCCTGCGTGTCTTTCGACATTGGTGGTTCCCTGGGAGAAGAGTATTGGCCAAGCTTAGCCACTGCTTCTATTTTTCTCCATTCCACCAATTCCTTTTGCATTTTCATCATTTTGTCGAATCGCCTCTGGACGCCTTGCGCTTTAACGCCCTAGATTGTTCCTGAATTGAATCTTGTTTTGACTGTGGTAGGAATCGCCTCTTGCTTCTGTTGTTCGGAGATGTGATGCAAAGGCAAGGAGATACACAATGTTTGATCCCTAAACTTGGCCCTGATGCACCCATCATTATTCAAATTCTGGGAATGTCGATAGACTTTCTCAAATTAAGTCCGTTGTCATTACCGGGATCTACAGTCGAATTTGTAAACATGTACAAGGGTGATACTAAAGGCTTTGTGGCATTTATCTCTGTGTACGTTAACTTTGGTTCACAGAATACTAGGAACATACTCAGATATATTACAATACAGAAATTAAGACGCCCCTCCATAGCTAATGCTTAGTCTGAATTGCTGAGAGTGGCAGACTGGCATGTAACTGTTAAATAACAGACTGATGGGAATTGTTTACATCACACTTTGAGGATAGGGATGAGTTAACTTGCCTATGTGACTTATCCAAAAACGTTGTCTGACATGACCATGCCCACGCCAACAGCTTCCTCTCCATGGCCGAGTGGGGCATTAAACAGATTGGCTTTAATGTTCATGCATTGATTCTTTTCCAAACCAAAAAAAAGAGGAAAGCACCCAAACCTTTCAGAAAATTTTGAGGGCCTAAATGATCAAAACAGATTTGAGAGCGGATTTCAGATCTAGAAATAATAAAAGCAGAAGTTTATCACAAAAACTGCCATTACCTGCAATTCTGTGGTGACAGGATACTCGTCCATGTCAACATAGTTCTTGTTGATGGTCTGCATAATGAGCTTATCACATTCAGGTTCCATCCATGTAGTCACGAAAGAGGCAAGATTGACCCTGGGGTTCCCATCCAGCATCAGCTCGTCACTGATGATTTGATATGCGACATCTTTGGGAATGGACCTATCCAACATTCGAAATCTCAGAACACACACATTCAAACCAGACTAGACAGATGGCAAAGATCCTGAATGCACCCATTATTTGCTAGTGGAATTAAAACGATCCTAGGAAAAAGCAAAGCAGTAGAATGGGGGTGAAGGAAGAAAGGAAGACGTATCGAGGCAAGGATTCCTGAACATATCTTGAAGCAAAAGTTGAATGAACCGATCCATCCGTATCAGCCGCAGCCCTGCTAAGAGCCATTTTTGTTTGAAATCTGAATATCTAAGGGCAGATCTTCAAAAGGCTCTTATTACACAGCGGCTACAGCTAGTATGTCGTCAATTGCAGGAAAACTGCGGAGCGGAATCGAATGTGGGAGTATGGTGTTTAAAGGAGGCTTTGACAGAGGGCGAGCTTTAGTGCTTCATGGCGGAAAAGGCATGGGATTGATGATTTTTCCACAGGAAAAAGGGCGGGTTTTTTTGATTTTCTGCATAGAATCTTTTCTCATGGGTTTTTGTGCTTTCTTGAATTTCTATGTTTTCCTTTTTTAGTTCAGATCAATAGTTGAAAGTGTCTCACCTAATCGAACCGAGCATGTTAAAAGTGTTGATGAAGAAGTTGATGCATAGGAAGGCCTATCCACCTAAATATAAAAATTAAAGTTATAGTGAGAAAAATAAGAAATAACTGCTCTTGTAGGCGGCACTCATCCCGCAATTGGGACAAACATAGCAATTTGAGAGCCACATATTGGTGCACTACACATGGAAGGTGTGGGCATATGCCAGGAGCACGCGACACCATTCACCTATTTGAAATGGCTTGAAGCATACCATGCACTCGCCCTCCCCGCCTCTGCACTGTAGAGTTTGCTCTTTAATTTTTTGACATTCGACAGTGGGCAACCGTTGGAGGTCGACCTCTTAAAGGCCCTGCTGTTTGGAAGCTCACTGCTCTCCTCTAATGGTTGTTGTCCATGCCTCTCGTACAACAAAACATACCATACAAGACACAGATAAAGTAACATCACCATCATCATACCAACGCAGAAGAGCAACAAGGACACCACCACGGCTAAAAACATTCTCTCAATAATTGTAGGTTGATTATAAAAATAAAAAATTTCTAACGAAGACTTCGGTGTTATATCACCATGTGCGTTGCACTACAAGTCTCTCCTTCCAAGAACTACCATCCGTGTTGGGCCTTCCAATTGCCAAATTGCAAATACGAACAGTGAACAATGTTATTTCCTTCCAACTCATCCAAGAAAAGATAAGATGTTGTATTTTCGAGTACTTAAATAAATTAACATGGACAACTTTTCAATCACTCTAGGGACACTCCACTACAAGGAAAAGAGGGGAGGTTTTTTTAAAGCTTTTATAAAAATAGTTTAAAAATCTGTTTATAGTGGAGGTGGGCAGAAAAGATGTTTTAACGGATTTTTTTTGGACAGTGTGTCTACAATTTACAAATGTACCGATGCTTTACTATAAATACAAGCATCAATGTTACATAGAACACGATGCACCATGGAAAAATTATTTTTATAAAATAAAAAAACATGGTGCGATAAATACCACGACACACCAATGCTTTAATAATCGATAGCACCCAAGCCATTCCAGTAGTAAAACATTCCGGTGCATGCCACTAAGGAGCACCACTATAGTTTTTAAATTTTAGAAAAATGTGATGCTATTTTCTAATGATGCACCAGTGCGGTAAATGTACTCAAACATCCCGAGGCGTCTTCTAAAGAGCACCACTAGGTAGTTTTTAATTTTTAAAAATAGAGCGGTGTTATAGTCAAACAAAGAACCAATGTGGTACCTGTATTAGAACGCTCAAGGGCATCTTAAGATAAGCACTGTGATATATATATATATATATATATATATTTTAAAACTTGGTGCTCATGGATTTATTTTGTTCTGGTGTAGTTAGTGTGAGTTATAAAAAAACCTCCCGACTGTAAATTTCATTTTTACCATCTATATTGTTGGAGAGTTCTGAAGCACCGGTGCCACTCTTGCCTCATGCAAGTGCCCTAACTTCATTGCTTCTCTTGCTTACCATCCTTCTCTATCATGCTCACTGCCTGACTTTCCAATTTTTTGAAACTGTGTTAAAATTTGTTTTTCTCCATTACGTGTCCATAATGCCTCCCCGATGACAAAATTTCCAGGTAATGTCTATGTTTCTCTCTAATTTATTTTGTTAGCGGATTAGAATTGCAAATTAGGTTAAATTTTCCATTTTTTTGAAAACAAAAAATCCCTATGCGGTGCGCTCGATATGTTCGGCTTGCATTGATAGCGGTGCACCTTGTAAATTTATAGGGTGTGCCACATTTTGGTGTGTGAACATAACATATTGCGATTGTTGCAGTGCGTTTCATAAACAGAAATGCACTGGGAAAGCAATAAATTGTACGTCACTGCGTCACTCTTGGTGCATTTATATTTATCATATGCATCGCAAATATAATATTTAAAGATATAGCTATATCTTGGTGCGTTCGATAACCTGAATGTTCTGTATCGATGCGAAAATGTTATACACGTGCACCGGTGCACAAGTGTGATGCACCGCTTTGAAAATTTAAATTTATGAACTAACAACGGTGTGTCATACTTATGTGTGCACCAAAATTGATATGGTTATGTTTGGCATCACACCAAAGTTGGTGCATTGCTGTGTTTTGAGCACACTAAGGAATTTTTTTTTAATTGAAAGCTATGTTTCCATATTTATAAGTACATGTTTAATTTAATAGAAGAAAAATGGATTTTATGTATGAGACTGATGTATTTTATATGTCAATTATGTAGTAGAGATGTTAGCAGAGGGAGCAAGAATAACAGGCAGACCCATACAATATGGTCAGTACATGGGAGGCCTGAGAGAGGGAGAGGGATTTATACCATCTCCCTATTACTGGAACGACTCAAGTGCTCTTAAGGAATTTAGGCCTCCTCAAGTACTATGAGGAGGCTACATCCTTGAAGGCGCACTCTATCTTATTGGTGCATCTGATTCGCCGATGGAGTTCCCAGGAGCAGGCTTTCCATGTCGGTCATTGGGCATGGTATAATCCCATTGAAGAGGATATATACTTTATCACTGGCCTATCTAGGAGAGGGAAATATTTTCCCTAGTTCCCTGATGTCCCCCATGGGGTTGCAGTTGAGACTCAACTTGCCTACACTCATAGATATGTAGGGCCTCATGTAGTACATCCAACAAATTTTTAGGTGTGTTGTTGACAACTATGTATTTCTTCTTTTGTTGCAGAGGAGGTTAATTGTCTCTCATTATTAGTAACCACCATTACACATTATAGTAGTGATTGGCATCACATTAGTTTCCCTCTTTTGTATTATGTCGATTCTTTTATTCAGGCGCCACATTGTATCCGATGGTCTGACATTTTTTTGAGGCAGTTTTGTATGGCTTTAGTTAGATGTCATGCATTGAGACATGGAAGGGCGACTTTCCCTTTTGCTTTAGATATTTTTTGTTTATTTTTTGAGAGATTTCTAGAGACGAGGCCTACATTTTACTGTCACCCTCCTAAGTCGATTACTAAGGTACAAATGTGCATGTGGGGGTAGATGATGCCAAAGAGGGGCCTACCGGAGTATCTGACCAAGATTTTCGCTGAGGCATTGGTGCTATTAGCCAGTGAGGATGACCATGCATTTGTTACGTTGGCATTTCCATATGCAGGGATTGATTGGAGAAAGTGTCCCAACATCCTCTTCACAATGGCTGAGCCTCTAGATGATAGAGGTAATATTAGTGTTTTCTTTAAATTAATATAGTTTCATTTTATTGTTTTAATTAATTAGTATAAAATTTGTTCTAACATGTTCTTTAAGTTGTTTTATTAAATTGTTTAATGAAATTGTCTAATTTTTTTGCACATTATATATTTTTTAGACATGAGCACATTCGATGGGAACATGTCTCCTCCCCCACTGGATGGAGGAGATGGGTGAGGCCCAAGAGGGTGAGCCACATCCTCAAGGGGCATTGGTGTCTAGGGTCTTAGGGATGGTCTGTGATTTCAGATGGACTAATGTGACAAATTGACTAGAGTTTTGGTTGATGAGGGAGTTCGCCTTGCGAGGGCTCGAGATATCAACACTGATCCTAGGTTCGTAGATCTGTATAGGGACAGTCCGTGAGAGATGATGTCTCTTATCTATCACATCATCAACGCTAGTAGGGTACTGCCAATGATGATGGATGCATGGCATGTAGTGAAAGATACATCAGATGAGGGTGGTGATGATGATGATGGCGAGGGTGGTGATCATGATGCTTTTGGTAGTACCACCCCATTGGATCATGGCCGTTAGGGTGTTGGTGATCCTTTTGGTAGTACACCTCCTCATCAATCACCTGATGATAAGATGTGTCAAAGCTAGAGGATGTGCCTTATGTTTCTCCTGACAGAGTAAACCAACCACCTCCTCCTCCACCTCAAAGTTCGACAAGCCGAATTGAGGCAGTGCTTGACTATCCATCGTCTTCTATTGCAAACCAACCACCTCCTCCTCCACCTCAACTGGGTTCGACAGGAGTTGAGGCAGTAATTAACCATCCATCGTCTTCTACTATAGACCAAGCTAACACTACTATGTCTGTTGTATAAGATATTTAATTTCCATTATTTGACTTATATATATATATATATCATTTTTTTGCTCATATTTATGTACTTAATTATATGTTGATGTTGATGTGTATATTTCTAGGTCATGTTAGATATGTTCATTTAATGTGCTTGCAGATAGATGTGTATGTGATTGTTGTTATTTGACACGAGATTTAAATTAATTTTAGGATGTGTGTGGTGATGATATTAGATTACAATGTTAATTTTTGTTAGATGTGATCACGATGATGATGCCCTGTTAGATTATTAAATTTGTGTACTAGCTAATGACGTTTATATGTGCTAGAGGTGTATATAATTAGATGATGGTAGTGAATTCAAATGTGTATCTTAGATTATGTTTATGTTTGTTAGATGATTATTATCATGATGTTTATTTTAATGAAATAATATTTATTATAGAATATGTATTGGTGAACTTATATCAAACTATTATATATGAAATTGCATGTAAAAAGACTTACTTTAAAAAAATACAAAGACATTTTTGTAAATTACAAAGTTTAGTATGGTTGAAACTATGGTTGTAACATTATGATAAATAATTTTCTATTGCTTAGATAGTTCATTTATATTCAATCTAACTTAATTAGTAAAATATTTCAATATTCGCAAGGAAAAAATAATTAAAGGTAAA
>APFE031034769.1:218552-230896 GCA_000404065.3 Pinus taeda | reverse complement strand
CAAATGAAGAAGGCTTCTTCAAGATTCATTCAATTGCCTTCAAATTTTGTAAAAGTTTTCTTGGTATCGCTACTTTAGTTAAAGGGAGGTCCAAACAGTTTAATCTTGGTCTCCCTAGGTTTAAATTTCATGTTTTAGAATATAGAGATTGTAAGTCTGTCCAAACAGTTTAATCTTGGCAGACTCTTAGATAGGTAGAGAAACAGAAGAGTCCAACAGTCTAATTTGAGCTCTGGAAGAAATAAGGGTAGTATGTAGATAGGAAGATATCAAAATAAAAATGTATGATGGGTTTGCAAGTCTAAGTGCATTCCCAAGCAAAAGAAGAAAAAATGCTAGGAAGTAGGCTGGGTAGGTAGTTCTGAGGCTGTTGAATTGTTGACAAGTTCCAAGTTTGCAGGTATCATATCACGCAGAACATAATCAGCAAAGATTTGTAAGCAAAAGGCTCAAATGAGGTATAACTAACTCCCCTTCTCTGCTTTCCCCCAATCATTAACTATCATCCCCAAAAAGAGGTCAAGATCTGCTTGACACCTCTTTAGTTCATCATCTTCATCACCTCTGGTTGAGTAAAGATCTGCTTTGCTCAAAGTTGTTCCATATCTTCTCCCGAAGTATGGTCCTACCCCCCCCGCAACAGCTTAAGTTTTTCCCAAACTTAGCGCTTTCCTATCATCTCCATGTTAACCACTAACATTATTATATAGCTCCCTATGTTTCCCGTCCCCGTATTAATATTAAGTAAATTCCCCTATGTAATATTCCCTCCCCCTGGTTGAAAAATAACCATAGCAAGCCCCGGGAATTGCTTAGTTTATCAGAAACTAAGCAAGAACCCAACCTCCGAAACCACTTATCTCATACTATGGACTCCTTCCTAAGTATAAAACTCCCCCGAAGTAGTCGGACCCCTTCCGAAACTTCAAAGGCCCTTCACACCCACTTACTTACCTTTTTCCCCCTTCAAAGCCGTTTTCGCATTGCAACCTCGCCATCTCCCTTTCATGCAAAACATTGCCCATCCGTTCCCCGCCGATGCAATATCACGAAATCGGCGATCGCAAGCGCCGAGTGTCCAATCTGTTCACCTCTCCGTCTCCCCCGATGCGATATCACGATATCGCATATCGACAATCGCAAGCACCACATGCCCAACCCAATGATCCCCCTCTTTCCCGCCGACGCGATATCACTATGTCGCATCGGAGTCTCTTCACCACAGTCCACCAGTACCCCACCACGTCGCGCTGTACCAGGGACCCACTGATGACGTCATCCGTCGTACAGCCGACACAGTGCTTACGTCAGCAGCAGAAAAGTCGGAAAAGCTTCGCGCAAGGAGAAAAGTCGCACTTCGGAGCTCCAGATCAAGAAACAGAGGCAGTTTTCGATGCGCGAATAGCACGAAGCGCTATTCGCGCATCTCTACGGGAAATACTTCAAGGAATCTTCTGATTGCCGAGCCCACTGCGCGCCGAAAAAGCCCGAAATCGCCCAATCGTGCCAAAGGATCCGGTTTAAAGACAACAGAAGATCATTCACAGAGTTCAAAGTGTATCAGATCAAATCAGCAGGATTCAAGCGTGTCAAAGAGTATCAGTCGACGGCGGAAATCATCAATGTAGCGACGAAGTGTATCAGAGAATATCTTGAGCAGTGGCCCAAAGCAAGAGAAATTGAATATCTTTCAGGAGATCCATAGGAGGAGAGCAAAATCACTTGATGCTCTCAAATCATAATAATTGCACATTCAATTCGCACCAAAGCCGAACTGCAGCCCCAAAGCACATTCACTTCAGCAGCAACGCATCTGGTCCCCAAGGGCCACTTCGTCACCTGTTCCGATTCAGCTGCCCCTAGCGCAGCCAAAAAGATTTACTTGCATTTATTTCCAGCAGCATTTAGATTTTTGAGGAGTTCTAAGCAGACCTGTCACGGTCACTTGTAATGATGTCTTCCTGATATTTTGTTTATAAATACCACCCGAAGCGATATTGTAAAGGGTTGGTTGGTTGGTAGTAGTAGTTGTTGGTCAGTTTCCTTTCCAGCAATTTCTCTGAGTAAAGACTCGCACTGTAACTGTCATATTTTTCATAATCAAAGATTGCTAAAAGCATGGATTGCGAAACAACTTGCTGTTTTCTCTCGGCCAAGGAATGATCACGGAATTCCTGTGTCTCTGCATGATCCAATAAGTGTTTTTCTTCCCTGTCTATTTTATTTTTATCACCTTTCCGCCTTCCTAAGTTGCAGGAAAAAACAATAGCTTAAGATTTGTTTCGTTACACCTTAAGTTCAATTTCCGCACTTTTCGATGTTTTCTTCAGAAATGGTTATGAGCTTGTATTCTTAAATGATCTGGTTTACCCCATTTCTTTCACATATGGGTGCATGTCTTTGGAATTCTTAACTGCTCCGGGATCCCACTCATCCACTTCTCCTCTTTGTCAGCATGATGAAATTATTCTCTTTTGCCTTTCATCCCTGATGCTCATTCCGTACTTTCAGCAGACCGAGTATTGTATCCTGTGTGGCTATCCCGCTCCGTATCCCCTTGTGACCAAGAAAACGCTCGCATGCCTCAATCTGTGACTCCACGCCCAATGGTTCAAAACTTATAACACCTTACTGTGCCTCTTTATTCAAGAATCCTACCTTCCTTCCAATCACAATCAACATTCCCTTGAAGTCAGAAAGTTAGCCTAAAATCATCAACTAAGGTTGAATCTAAAGGAGAGAGCCCTCTCCGATTGCAGGTGGGCTAGAACCTGCAATCAGAAGATTGATTTGTGGTTACCTCGGCCGTATCCCTAATAGGAGCCTAGGGACAACCTGAGTGATAACAGGGATCAAAGCCAAGAAATCTTCTTCAGCAGTTCAGCACCTTGAAATCATGGATGGAGGCAAAAAACCTGAACTCTCTATTTGACATTTCCCTATGGGATCATAATAGTTGGCTTGCTTGGAAGGATCTCCCTCTCCCAAATACCCTCAGGGATCAATGGGTAGACCTCAAGATCTCCCTATCGGGAGCAGCTCCCATAAACAAAGATGCTTGTGACAGGTTCATATGGGACCCTAGTGGAGGAAACTTCACTGTAAAACATGGGTACAAACTTCTCCAGGCAAGCTCTACTCTCGGTAACTGGAATCTTCGATTAGCTGTGTGGAATACTGAATGCCTTCCAAAGATAAAATTCTTCACCTGGACTCTTCTCAAAGGTAAGATTCTCACGGCCGAGAATCTCAAAAAAAGAGGAATTCATGGCCCCTCAATCTGTTGTCTCTGTCGCGCTGAGGAGGAAAGTAGTCAACACCTCTTTTTAGATTGCCCTTATGCCCAAAATTGTTGGAATCAAATTATCAGTCCGTTGAGAATAAGAGAAACCTTCGACCAGCTACCTACCCTTCACAGAAACTGGGAGAAATGTTACCCTCACTCTAGAAAAAGCAAGGCCATCATCACCCGCTTGTGGAAATGTATACCCTCAACTCTTAGCTGGAAAATTTGGCCCACCAGGAATAACTGCATTTTCAACAACCAGAAGCCAAACCCAGCTCGTACCCTGGCAAAAACAATGGGCCTTGTCTCTGAAATGATAAGCGCCAATTCTGTTTCTCAACCGGACCGATCCAGCTGGCAGAAGGATGAGGAAGATTGGTTCAATAAATTCTGCTTAAGTTATGATAAAAATAAGCAACCTCCTCCCATAGCTGGCAAGAGGGGGAACATATGGAAACTCAGGGGCACCAAGGAAGACATAAATCAATGGATACATGAGCAAAAGAGAACCACCCTCCAGTTTGATGGAGCATCAAAAAACAACCTAGGGAAAGCAGGGGCAGGGGGAATTATCAAAGATCAATATGGAAAAATTCTCGCAACTTACGAATGGGGCCTGGGACAAATGTCGAATAATATGGCAGAGGCATACAGCCTCCTTCTAGGCACAAGCATCATGAAACAAATGCAAGTTCAGAACCCAATCATTATGGGTGACTCGGCAATTGTGATCGCTACATTGATCACAGGGGGAGAATTCAAAAAAAAGGTTCTCAGTAACATCAAACTCAGGATCATGAATAATCTAAGCCATCTGGGAGACACCATCTTCAAACATGTTCTGAGGAATAACAATATGGAGTTGGACTCTTTTGCCAACAGGGCAGTCAACAGAACTATTGGCCAGGTTCGAGAGAATGACCATATCTATGATAAGCAATCCCTTAACTCGACCCATCCTTCAGCAACACCTCTGAATCTTGATCATATCAGTCATCTCATAATCTCATCTGCCTCTCCTCCCAAAGCCGACAAGCTGTCCGCTGACTCCTCCCTTTCTAACACTGTCATCTTCCTCATCATGAACGCTGCAAAGGAAATCTACACAGACGAAAGAATCTGGTACGGGACTATGTCTAGACAGAGTTCTCGTGACAATTCCAAGCAGAGGTTAGGCACCAGTCCCTTCATAATCTACATTGACTGCATAAGCGATCCAAGACAAGACTCCATAGTCAGTAAAATCTCTGAGTCGCATGCCTCAGATTCTGATGACCAGACCCTCGACCTTTTATATATACAACAGGAAACTTCACTCTTCCCTCAGTTCAGAGCTTCAGTTCTTCTCGATCATAAGAGTAAAGACTCGAGTCCCAGAAGCGCTCTCTTTAGAAAGCCTCAGGTGTTCTTCAATTCGCTTCTCAGTTCGTCTAGACTGGGCTTTGTGATCAGCTCTGGAAGAAGGCTATCCCCCTCCGTCAACAGTGGTAAACGCAGTGTTTTTTGTGCTTTCCTTTGCTTTTTCGCTAATAGTCTCTCTGGTTTTCTGAAGCAGCTCCTTCTTCATTCTACGCTCCCCCCCTCTCTGGTCTCTTCCTCTCCCCTTTTCTATCTCCTCCCTTTCAATTTTCTCTCTGACAAAGGCTATCTCTCCTCCGCGTTCCTCTTACAGTCTCGCTCTATTTGCCAGTTCCCTTCTTCTTCCCTCTCCCATTATTCCACTCCCCTCTGCTATCCTCTGTACCAAGTTCTTCAAGCAATCACAAAGATCGGTAACGTTATGGCAAAGAATCCTTTGGATCGAGTTATAACCAACAGCAGTTGCACCCTGTGAAAAGCCCACTGTTTCGTGATCGCCCGTTTTGTAAAACACTTCAATGACCTCAAGGAAGAATTTCAGGCTGACAGTAAATCCAATAGGAAAAAGTTGGAGAAGCAGAGAGCGGAGATTGAAGGCCTTAAAGAAAAATGCAACCACCCGGAAGAAGCAATAACCCACATAAAAGCAATGACCCAAAGCATGCACGGAGAGGCCTCGACTAAGATCAGTGAGAAAAAGGAGCCCCAGTTCGATGATTCAGTAAACCAACATCTGTAACTCTTTCTATGTCTTACAAATTTTGCTTTCTTTTAGGCTAGTTTGTACGGCAATATAGCAGTTATCTTTTCCAAATCTCATTCTACAAGTCCTCTGACATGGATCAAGGGTCTATGTACCCATTTGGGATCCTCTCCTCCTTGCTCCTACCATCTTATGTAATAGGATTCGCTCCTTGAAGTTTTATGATATATCAGTAAACGACCTTGTTAAAAAAAAATAACCTTTTTACTATTATTATATAAACTTTGATATTAATATTATTATTAAACCTTATTAATATATCTAATTATGTTTACATCATTGTAGCAAAGGGGACACAATGTTGTTCTCTTCTCCTCTAACTCTCGCTCTATATTCTTGCACCCTTTACAAAAAGAAAATGAGGTCTTCCCTAACCTCAGTCCTAGTATGTGGGCCAAAAGAGCCAAAATTCCACAAACTGTGGGAAAATCAAATTCCAACAATTGCTTTCAGTAAATTGAATCTCTTCAAATGTAAATAAATTGGAAGTTGCACCAACAAGTGTCGATTTCTATTAACCTCCTGGATGAAATTCAAGCTCTAAAGGAAAAAATAGCTTGCGAGGAGGACAAGATAGATGCCCTCTGACATCAGATGGAAGGCCTAAAAATGCACCTTTCAAACAATGATAATCAACCTCTGATCAGTAGTGCCTCCAAGTGACATGATGGAAGTCCCCTATCTGATCTCAATTGGGATCTAGATGATGATTTCCTCCATTTCTTTGATGTACTCTCTTTGTAAATATGTCTTACTTATTAGTTAGTTTTGCAAAATTTATGTATGTTGCGTGATAGTAATAATAATTTTACAATCCCCCGATGCGGGTGGCACAATGGAATTTAATGAAACTCATGCAAGTTAATAAAACCAGGTACTGCCAGCTGCAGGGCAGCGTGGCCTCCCAGGTTTTCACCTCGTGCAAGAGGAAGGTAGTTATTAAGGAAGGATATTGCAGGATTTTCGCATTAATGGAATGTGCGCTTCAACGCAACACTGCAATTGTTATAATCATGTCGACCCTCTGTGCTCTATTCACTCCTCGCGCTCAGTCTTACGACTCCAGGCTCTGGTTTGATGTGGGTTTTAGTGATAGGCAGAAGCTCGCAAACAGAGGCAAGCTTCAGGCAGGCTCTCTGTCTTTATGGGAAAGTTTCGAACACACCAAGGTTCCCCACGGAAGGATTAGCACGGTGTTAAGGGGTTAGCTATCCAAAGCTCTTTAATTTAGAATTGGTCGTGCTGCATATCCGTCTCGAGCTTTCTCTGTGTGTTTAATCTGGTCTCTGGTTCATTCTGGCCATACCCCTGTTCCTGCCTCTGGTCTCTCTGATCTCTCTGTGCCTTCCCCTTCGCTTGTCATAATGGTTCGCCAAAGCAGGAGGAACCGTTCCGAGGGGCGTCGAGGCAGCGAAAATCATCCTTCTGTCGGTCATTCTGGGGACCCTGCACATTCGCCCATTAATCTTCCCTCCTCTCATGAGGATTTGCCTCCCCTGAGCCCTGGGCGCAAGCCTATTCCAAACAGTGCTTTCCAAACAACGCATTTCAAATTTCAAAGCAATTTGAACAGGCCTCTGATTACTGCTCACATTACCATAATCCTTTCGGAAGAAGAAAATCAAATGTCCCCTCTGTCTTGCATTGCTCCTAATCCTTCTCAAAGCAATGAGCATTCAATAGATGAGGGAGGTCCGGAAATTCGGCAAAGTGATAAGTTTGGTCAGGGGGACATTCCACCCATAAGCATTCCACTCCTTGAGGACATTTGCCTAGTTGTTGGGGAAGGGACCATATGCGCCACAAGTCACTCCTTGGCGAACCCTGTCAATGAGACGAATGGCAATGAAAGTCTAAGGATTGGCAGCGCGTGTCTGGTTGCGGAGAAGACTCCTCGAGAGGATATGGAAGCATAATGCCACCTGTGACCGCTTTTCTCCTTTTTGTTTTTGGTACTGCTCAGATGGCCACCTTCAGGCTTTTCTGCTCACAGTCAAGGTTCAACATCGTCAGTCTGTTGTTTTGGCTTCCTTTCGGGGAAGTGGTGGTCCTCTTACTAGCTGGTCTGTAAAATTTCGGCTTTTCTGCTACCAATGTCTCTTTCTTCTTTCTACAAGTCTATCTCTGGGTTTAATGTCTGTTTTCTAGCTCTATGTAATTGCTATCCCCAGGTTCTTTTTGTAACGGGGCAGTTCTGTTGTGTTGAGTGCTCTCGGGCTCTGACCCCTGAAGCCTCAACTCCATGTAAAAATATTTCGCCTTACAGTTAATAGAATTTAGTCCTTGCAGAGAAAAAAATAATAATAATTTTACAATATAGCTTTTTTGTATTATCATCATGCTCCTCTTTAGATGACCCTATCCTTGTGAATCATTATAAGTAACTTATGAAATAATTATTGTGTCTTGGCACAGATTTTAATAGAAAAAATTTTCATTTTATTAAAAATCATATAATATTAAATATAATACATAAAAAAATTACGATTATTAAACTTTATTAATAAACTAGAGATATTATTTAAAAATTAATGAGAATAGATCTTAGAACTTTGCTTCCATATATTCATTAGATCTTGAATGCTTAAAATATATCATCTACAATTCTAAGCAAAATAAATAAAATACATGCATTTTCAAAAATATAATGTGTATTAAAGACTGGTGTATAAATGCTTTGGCATCGCTTTCATTGTCGTGACTCGTCTATACAATTAATCTAATTGACAATGAACATGATGAAAGTGTGCAAATGCATTGGTGTCATAGTCATTGTTGACAAAAAGTTTAAAAAATAATACCGCTACCATAATAAGAAAATAATGAATTCTTTTTGTTTTATACAAGCATGATCTTTCCATTATTTCTATTAACAAATAACAAAAGAAAATTATTTCAATCTCTACTTAATCACATTGTTGAATTGACACATTCAATACAAATCACTACTTATTGGAATATTAGTAGAAAGGGGCAAACTGCACAAACAGGGAAAATACACATTGTGTAAAGTAAAGTAATTAAAAAAAGAATAAAACTATATATTTAAATTTGAAAAAAATTATATATATATATAATACAATTTAATTGTCGTCAAAATATGTAGTAATTTAATATAAAGCAAAATGTTTAGTGTTCTAAAATGCTTCAAAAGTTTCCAAGTTGTTATTATAGAGTTACACATATAGAACTATGTTAATAGTGGAATTATTTTGCAAAATCTTATAAATACTAATTATACATTAAACCACATTTGACAAGGGTTTCTTGCTTAATACCAAATTGAGAGTTAGGTATATGTTTCCTATCTCCATCTAGTCATCGAGACCTTTGCCTTGTTGCAATATTTCATCCTCTTTCCCCTGAGTTTCTTTATATCAAAATGAACTGATGGAAATATTGGGAGGGGGAATTGAGTATTGTGAAGTCTCTTCATAAAAACACAAACCACTTGTAATATTTTATATCATATCATATCATGTGAAGAATCAAATTTTACTTCTAACCAATGATATGTGCTATTACATGTTAGTCATGGGCTTATGTTTCCATTGTTTCTTTATAATCCCAATCTTCTTTCCAATATTCCCACTTTTTGATAGAGATATAAAATGTGTCATGAGCCTCAAACACTTGGTGCTCACATTTCCTCATACACCTTCTCAAATTTGCAATCTCACATAGCACAAAATGTTCAAAGCAACAATGGAAACTAGCCATGGTTCTAATACATTCAATCCAAAGAACAACTCATTTGCTTTCGATTTTGTATTCAAACTGCTTCCAACTTAGAAAACCCAAATCACTTATGCCAAACTCGATAGAACCTAATATTATCTCTACAAAGGGAAAATAATTTAACACTAAAATTTGGTCTAGGAAAAATAATGTAGTCTCTATAATACCTCTAGACATTACCGTGCCCTTGTAAGAAAGCATTCCACCATAACTTGCCACCCCTTGGTTGGCTACATTCAACAAATCGAAAGCAAATTCCCAATATCAACAATATTAAAACCACATTCATACCTTCTATAGTAATAATAAAACCCAAGTGAGAGTGAATTGAATGCAATATGCTAGCATGTACGGGTTTTAATGCCCACTGCTTTTCCAAATGAAATACTTTGCTACTTGTCAATCCTAGATGATTACATTAGAACTTTGGTTATTGGGTTATAATTCATGGGAGGCGAGATGAAACCAATCCCTTTGTTTTATCCTCAACCCTCCAACATCTTACAATACAACTTCAATGGATTTCAACTTTACTAAGGAGTTATGCACACCTAAAACATAAGTTAATGCTTTCATAGTTTTTTACCATTGCTTGTGTGAATAAGCCTAACCTAGATGAATGTCCCGTGAGGTCAAATGGTAGTGCATATGTGAATTTAATTAAAGAGTATCCTACAACTCCGATATGAACTATTCCTCTACATTTGAGCAAAGTTAGTCTTTGATATAACATCAATCCCTAGCTAATCAATTGAAATTATCTTGGGTGGTTGGCAAGAAAAAATGGAATCCTCCTCACCCAAGTTTATATCATGCAAGTAACATGACGAACTTTGATGTAATAGATGAAATATGTATATTCCTCTTATGGAATATATAACACTATATCTGTGAAAAAAAATTAACATCAATACCTAGCTCATTTGACAACATCAATCCTCCATCCTCCATGTAAAACATAATACCTAAATTCCCTTTGGATCTAAACTTTAGATATATATATATATAAAACATGACAATGTCACGGAGAGAATATGAATGATAAACATTGAATTACCTCTATTATTCATAGTGATATGTGTGACCCTTGGATTCATATTCCAAGTGGTCTCTTGGACTCTAGTGGTTGTTTAGATTCCACACCAACACATAAAGGATTAGGTGTTCAATGTTCCCCCCCTTAATTCGAAGGGGTATGTATGAGTCCAAGAGGAGAGTTGTTGTAAAAATTTCTGTTTTCCCACCCCGGTTTTCAGTTTCTCCTTATTTTTACCATATAGTTAAATGCCCTTTCCCATAACCATACATTTAACAAGCTGAAAAATAATTTTTTTCCTGAAAACACAAATTCTGGAAATTTTACAGAATGCTGGAAATTGCAGAAATAAAAATCAGCAGTAATAAATAGCCATTAAAACACATTCAAACACAGAGATTTTTGGTCAATGTGACCCTGAAAAAACCCCCTACAACTCTTGGGGAAAACCAGTTTGAGAGCTCTTCTTTATTTCTGGAAAATGCCTTTTACATTGAGAAAATTTTCAGCAAATTTTCAGCAAAATAAAATTTTCCAGCAAGCAAACTTATCTGTTTTTCAGCCAAACAGACAAACTGGAACTTCGTTGTACGAGCTGTACGGACCCCTACAGATGTACGGATTGTACTGACGTACGGATGTACAGATTGTACAGACAGACCTCGGTTTCCATGTAAAAATTCGTCTCCTCGAAATTCGTGCCCAAAAATCAGTTTTTCCCAGTTTTCTCAGAAAAATTCTGTCTTTTTCTGCTTGTTCTTTCAGCTGTACTAATTTGCTGAAGAGCTGTCTTGGGATATGTGCCAACTTGCTGCCTCCTTCTCCTTTCTGTCCATAAATCTCCCTTGCTCTCTTGCTCTCCTTCTCCCAATCTGCTCATGAAAGAATGAACGATCTTTTCCTCATTTTCCTCCCTTAATCCAACCCTAAATGACTTTTGGGTGATCCCTAAATCCAATGGCTGAAATAGATTTAGATCAATTACTGAGATTAAATGCTCATTTAAATCTCACTTTCTATTTTTTAATTCACCCCACTTTAATAAAGACCCACTTAGTCATTTATTTCCAAAGTCACTGTTCTTTCTAATGTTCATTGACTTTATAAATCACTTTAAATAACGATTTAGTAACTTTTCACTTAAAATCACTTTTAAATTAGATTTTAACTTTATAAAAATTATAAAGTCACTTTAGGAGAAAAATTAAATTCTTTTGGACACTTTTCCCTAGGCCAAAGATCAAATCCTTAAGGAACCACCTGTCCTCCGGTACCAAATTTCAACACTCCCTCTTACCGAGGAAGATGTTCCTCACCACACCCATCTTGTCTCTGAAGTAGACATGCTTGCATCGTGGTAAGGCTTTGGTAAGAATGTCTGCTACCTGCTCATCAATGGAAATATACTCAAGCTTCACAGCTCCCTTCTGAACATAGTCTCTGATGAAATGATATTTGATCCCAATATGCTTTGACCTGTCATGAAATACTGGATTCTCCGTGAGTTTAATGCAACTCTGATTATCGCAGTAAATCACTGAAGGTCTCAACGGCTGACCAAATAAGCCAAACAACATCTTGCGAAGCCAAATGGCCTCATAACTAGCTAGACTGGCTGCCATATACTCTGCTTCTGCTGAACTCAGTGCTACTGATTGCTACTTCCGGCTGAACCCTGACACTACTGCTGAACCCAACCCAAAACAGCACCCTGAAGTGCTCTTCCTATCAGAAGCACAACCTGCCCAATCAGAACCAGTGTATCCTACCAATCTCACTCCATCTCCCTGCCTGTAGTCCAGACCATAATCCACTATCCCCTGCAAGTACCGCAAAATGTGTTTGCAGCCACCCAGTGAACCTTCCTAGGCTCACAGATAAATTGACTCATTGTGTTGACTGCAAAACAAATATCTGGTCTAGTGTTGACCAAATACATCAAGGAACCAATCAGCTGCCTGTACAATGTGGGATCCACCAACTCAGGATCTGAAGCATGAAGCTTCGTCTAGTTGGTAATCATCGGTGTCGACATGGGTCTACAATCCTCCATGTGGACTCTGCTAAGGATGTCCACAATATACTTCCCTTGCCCCAGGAAGAAATGCCCCTCCTCTTGCCACACCTCCAAACCCAAAAATTAATGCATCAAGCCAATGTCC
>APFE031034769.1:169925-213663 GCA_000404065.3 Pinus taeda | reverse complement strand
ATTGGTCTATTTCTATATTGATACAAAAATGTTATTACAGAGAGGCAGATGCCTCGAGAGTTCTAGTCATGGAGTTGGCATTCTTACAAAAAACACTTGACATACTTACTAGAGAACCTGCGTATTGACTTACATCAAGATTTGTAGTATCTGAAAACATTAGATTCTGAATCATGACTGTAACCAAAACTGACCTATCTAGTGACCAAAAACTGACCCTGACAGTGACCAGGACTGACTTGTAAACAGCTAGCTCTTGGACAGATTCCAACATAAACATAAACATATACAAACACCAACATATAAGAGAATGCCGCCCTCATAGTGGAGACCGACATATGGAGATGACAGAGCCCTGATTCAGCGAGCTTACAAGCATGAAAAACTATGTATCCAGAGGGGGTTGAACTTCTATCTTCAGCAACTGACCAAAAACCAAAGGCACAGACTCGTTCAATCTTCATCCGAGGTTGATGGCTGTTCTTCTACAATTCGACACCCAAATTGGTCTGTATCTTTGGACTCAGAAGGATGGGCCACAGAACTAGAAGGGTCACCTCCTGTTGGTGCGTTTGGGTCAGCATTTGCGTTTGAATTCAGAGTTGGCAGGCCACCTAAATCTCGTCGCTGGGAGATGTTCTGGTTTGTCCTCTGATGTTCCAGAGGAGCCCTAGGATTAACCTCCCCCGAACCCACAACGTCCTCACACATCTCGACTGTAACTGAAACTATGAAGGATGAGTTTCCAAGGGAGCAGGGAATGCGGAATCGGGCTGTATGCGAGTGAGAATGATGTGAACATTCTTCTGCTATGACTTGCCCTCTACCCCTGCCCTTGCCACTTCTTGTAGCAGGATATCTGTTGCAGTAGAGCTCCGAAGCGCCAGACGAGGGGTCTGATGTGGTAGAGGAAGGCTGGCGGGAGGCTCGACCACTAGAATTGCCACGTCTGCACCCCATTCTGGGTTGTTCTCTTGGCATTTTGTGAAGAGCAGGACTGACAAACGGAGAGGGAATGGCAAGGAGACGACTGAGGGGTAAGCACCCCAAATGTAATGAAGACTGAGCACACTGAAAACTGTCAACACCATGAACCAGAGCCAAAGGGAAGCAGGGGATGGAGTTGGCGCTTGAGGAACAGCAAGGAACTGCCCCCTCGAGGAGAAACAAGAATGAGGACCAGACCAGGCGCCATCGCAGATAAATCGTGTTCAAGGGAGGGTAGCGTTAATGCTGCAATTAATAGGATTGTGCGAAACCATGTCTCCGTCCTCCTGCAGATACATCTGGCGATTGTGAGTGGCCACTCGCCCACCCTCCACGCCACCTTCGTACCCTTGAACTGAATATTCACCAGCATCCGGATTTTTTTTTCTTTTTTTTTTAGGTTATTATTATTATTATTATGTGGTTGTATTTTATTTTTCTTCACTTAAAAAAATCGTTATGGATGTATTTTTTTTGTTTTGTTTTGTTTAATATTCAATTTTTTTCTTTAAATTTTATGTTTTTTTGATATTATAATATATATTATTTTTTTTTTTGGTCACGTTTTTATTTTATTTTTTATGTTTTATTACCCACATAAAAATCACAAACATTTAAAAAAAATATCCACACTTACTACATTAGAAAATTTGAAGTGTAAAAAATAAGCCCTCTAAATAAAAAGGGTTGATGTTGCATCAACCATTTTCAAAATCAAGATGAAAATCACTAACAGTTAAAAAAGGTGTTCATGCTCGATACATAAAAAAAAATTAAAGTGTCAATAAACTCTTTAAAATAATGTGTTGATGCTGCATCATCACTTTTCAAAACCAAGATGAAAATTAGTAACGTTTAAAAAAAAATGTTCATACTTGATACATAAGAAAATTTAAAGTGCTAAAAATATGCTAAAAAAAGGGTGTATTATGGCATCACCACTTTACAAAATCGGGTGATTTTTTGCTACCTCAAAAAAACAGGTACTAGTTCATTTTGTCGTTTGATTGGTAACTATGTTAAAACTAGATATTTATTTTACATAATCTAAATAGAAAACAAAAATGCATCACCAAGTCTATTTGAAAGTTAAACAAATGATTCTTAATCACGATCACAAATGCGGTGCACTTGATATGTTCTGCTCACACCGGTGCGATCATATTTACCAAACACAATGCAAAAATAATATTTAAAAATATAGCTATAGCTCTGTGCATTGGGCAACATGAACGTTCAGTACCAGTGCAAAAAGGTTATATGTGCGCACTGATACATAAGTGTGACACACGTTATGAAAATTTAAATTTGTGACCCAACAACGATGCATCATACGTATGTGCGCACCAATGCCAGTGTAGTTGTGTTTTAGAATGCATCTGAGCTGGTGCATGGTGTGTTTTTGGTGCACTGATGATTTTTTTAATTGAAAGTTATGTTTCCATATTAATAAATACATTTTTCATTTAATAAATTTTTTTATTTTATGTATGAGGCTGATGTATTTTGCATGTCAATCATGTAGTAGAGACGTCAGCAGAGGGAGCAACAACAAGCAAGAGAAAATGGCGAACCAATGCAATATGGTTCGACCATGGGAGGCCATAGATAGGGAGAACACCTAATTGTTGTCCTACAATACACACTCTAGGTGTCTTACCTAGATCTTAGAGGTCCCTGCCATAAATTGCCATGGCGCCATGGATTTCGAAAATGGAACTATGAAAAGTTTATACTTTGTTAAATGTTGCTAGTTCAAATGCTAAAATAAGAGTGAAATTAGAAGGCAGTGGTACAAAGAAAAAAGATATCAGATTAGGGTTTCATGGCTCTTATCAATCACACACCAAACATCGTGAAAACTTGCAGGCATGCCTTTCATGCCACTGTCGTATTGTATAGTTGATGTCCTTCAAACCAACGACGTGATGTATATGGCTTAGGCTCGTGACTTTCAATGACATGATGTATATGGCTTGGGCTCGCGACCTTCAATGATCATTCTGGGTAGTATAGATTTTAATAATATATCACACGCAACATCTTATTATGTAGCCTTATCACTTATTATTACTGAACTTATAAAGACATGTCTACTTTAAACAATTTACTTATAAATACATAAAAATAGATATTTATTTTACATAATCTAAACAGAAAAGAAAAATGCATCATCAAGTCTATTTGAAAATCAAACAACTGTCTCTTAATTACCATCATATTATTTATCATTTAATTCTTAGCCATAACATATTTATTAATTCAACTTTTATTTATAATTGCGGTTGAAAATAAAAGTCAAACTATTTCATTATCCATGAAGAAAAAAAATTAAAAACTCTCATGCATCCCTGTAAGCCCATTTTTTTCTCGTATGGTCCATAAAAATATGTAATCAAAATTTTATACATGCATAAGACCTTTTAGTTTACAAAATATTGCAAGAATTGTAATTTAAATATAGTAAAGACGACTTTACTGCTCATGTCAAGAATTTAATCTTACATATTAATACACAAATTTTTCATTGTTAAAGTCCTCATAGACTTATCACTACATGATGATTTATATTGATTTTGATATAAACAAGAAGAAAAAACACGTGAACTAATTAATAAACCAATAAGTATCTAAATCGAGAGTACATTTTCAATGTTGTTTCTAAATTCACTATTTTTCATGGTACCAGAGCGTAGTTATAGAGCACAGGATAACTGAAGGCATAAGCCGAGTAGAGCAGTAGCAGCAGAAACAGCTGTCCTGAGTGACATAAGTTTTTCCTAACAGAAAGCAGCAAGAAAGGAGTGATGCAGAGGGTCTGCATCATCAGTTCAAGCTAGGAGGAGGATTAGCGCAGAGGCAAAGAGGAGAAGACCTAACCTATGTAGTGCCCAGTCATCTTTCTCAGTCATGAAGGGTCGATGTTGTGGCTAGGAGATGCAGATCTTTTCGGTGCCAGGATTGCGTAGAGCCTAGAGGCTTAGTCGTTCAAGTTGCTAGGGTATAGGAGGTTGCGGATAATTTGCGAAGAGAAGCTGGTGGGGTATTGTGGTCAAAATAGTACCTAACAGGGCAAGGTCAAGGAGGAGGGATTTCTAGAAGAGAAATCGAGACTTAGAGGGAGTCGAACTAAGGACTTCCAGGACGAAAGTAGAGAGACTCAAAGGGTTTGGAAGAGAAGCAACATAATGGTTGTGAATGGACTGAGAGATCAGGATAGGTTGGATGGAGCATCCAACTTTGTGGTCTAGAAGGCTAGGATCTTGTCCATTCAAGATAGATATCGCATCAAGGACTTCGCCTTGAAAACAATAGCGATCCCAGATGACCCAACTGAAATGAGAAGTACGAGGAGGCAATGGCCAGTGCAAAGTGAAGCATCTTTGATGGGGTCAAGGATCATGTGGTCCCGCATATTGCCAAGAAGGACATGACAAATGAGATGTGGGATTCCCTGAAGAAATTGTACCAACATACTTTTGTGCAAAGGAAGATGTTACTTGAAAATCAGCTGCGGTCATACCAGATGCAGAAGGGAGAGACGATAGATGTCTTCCTCGGTCGATTGAAGGAGATCTTGGACCAATTAACTTCCATAAGGGCCACGCTGGATTAGGAATTGATGGTGAGGATCACATTGAATGTAGTCTGAGAGGATTGGGAGGTATTTGTCCAGAGCATACTGGGTAGGTCGAACCTTCCGGATTGGGAGGAACTGTGGGCGGCTCTTCGTCAAGAAGAGATCAGACGGGTGACCAAGGCGGGGAATAGCCACAAAGGGGTCAGAATCAGGAAGGGGGAAGAAGAAGGTGCAACTCTCACATTTGCGGGAAAGCAGGAGAAGAGAAAGAAGAAGGATCTCTCCAAGGTCAAGTGCTTCCATTGTGGGGAACTTGTCATTTTACGAACTAGTGTCCTAGGAAGAAGATCAAGGGAGAGGCTTCTAAGACCAAGGCAGTGCCAGCAAGGGCGAAAAAAGAAGTAGAGGAGGATGATGACTGTGCCATGAGTGCTCATGTGCCACTTGAGAGGAAGTGGGGTGACATCAAGTTGTAGTCAGACAGACTACATGTGATGAAGGGCAGGATCTTTGAGGTACGCAACCTCTTGGATTATACCTTGCTACGGGAGCCCCGAAGAGGAGTAGCAGGACTAGTAGATGTTGGTAGAGACGGATGTGGATGGAGCGACAGAGAGTGCTACAGCGTAGAAGTCCTGGGACAACAGGCTGCAACAGTGCGAGAAGCACGGGAGTGTTGCACCAGTGCAGGATGGCACAAAGAAGTGCAACGGTGTGAGATGTATGGAGTTGTTACAGCAACGCAGAGGTCAGTAGAGGGAGCACTTGTTAATGGCAGAGGGAGCTTCAACATCGGAAGTGTCTCTAGCCTGACAGGGATGTCATAGTTGGGTGGATCAGTTACCTACTTCTCAGTAACTGAGTTGCAGTGCAGCAGTTAGCAGTGGCAGTGCTATGGGAAGCATGATGCAACATGATGAGAAGGAGACGCAGTGCTGGGAGTATGGACCAGCAACAACACGGATGTAGAGGGAGATTCCGTACGGATGCAGCAGTGGCAGTGGCAGGGCCATGGGCATTAGTACATGATGCAACAGTGCAGAGAATGTTGGGTAGGGAGGCCTAGCATCAACACAGAGACCAGTGCTGGATAATTAGGGTGATACTCAGTGTGGAGTATTACTAAAGCATAATCCTCGCTAAGAGGCAGTGTTGATTTGGGGTGGCATCAAATGTGATATAGCCATGAAAATTAGTGGAGAGGCTAAAGCACATGAGATCTCCAAGACCCAAAAATGGTTTGGGCAGATTCTAACCGATTTGGGAGATATTAAAATAATTAATATTTTTAATGGAGTTCCTAGATCTATACTTAGGAACAATAAAATATTAATGTGTATTAATATAAAACTGGGTTAGAATGTTCCAAAAGTCATGGATCAAGCCAAATATAATCTTAGTCGTTGATTAGAGATTTAATCTCGGCCGTTGATGGACCAACGAGAAAAGCATAAGAGGAGGCTTGAGGGTCAGTTGGAGAATACACCAAGAGAGACCAAGAATTTGATTTTCTGGGGCAGGGTTTGCTGAGGAAATCGAGTGAGTGATCTGAGTTTCAGCTAAGGGGCAGTGAATACATAGCAAAGAGGCAGAGTTGGTACCAGAGAGGCAGCGCAGAGCCTAGTGAGGTTGACGCAAAGGCAGTTGGAGGCTATGGAGAGGCAGCGAGGAGCTGCGCAAAGCCAGAGAGGCCAACGTGTGAGACGCAAAGGGTCTAGGGGCTGACGCAGTGGCTCTAGAAGCTGACGCAGAGGCTAGCAGAGCTAACGTAGGGCCTAGAGGCAGCGCTGGAGGATTTCGTGGGACAGACTAGGAGTTGGTGAGCCAGATAAGGTGACCCAGTCCCTATCAGAGTGACGTAGAGAAACAAAAGTTGCAATTGTTGTTGTGAGATCGTTCATCTGGTAATTAATCAACTAGAATATTTGTCTCCGAGGAGAGGTACTACTGTTGAGGGAATTCTCTGTTGGGTGAGCCATTTCTGGCACCCTAGTTGTATTCCGAAAACTGCATAATAATAAAACCCTTTGAATAGCTGCACCGATTTTCCCGCATTGGGTTTTTCTGGGGACATTGGTCCAAAAATAACGGTGTCACTTGTGTGCTTGTTTACTTTTGGTTGATGATCTATAGATGTTGATACTGTACTTGTATTTATTTTCAGTATTTACATAGTAAATAACTTGTTAAATAATTGAACAAGTAGGAAGAAATAAATCAGATAGTACAGGAAGAATTTCTAATGGGTTAAAATTAGAAATTCCAACAAAGGTTTTATTGAATGTTTCATAATTACAATATCCTTGATTTATGCTCTATGTACCTTAGGTCACTTGTATGTGTATACTCCTTTATGTTGGGTTGTATTCATTCGATGGATGAATTAATTTAAAGAGTTGCATCTATTAATGTTCTTATTTTTATAACTATGTGTTAAAAATATGCAACTACACTCAAATTCCACTTTGGAAAGCTCATTTTATGGAGATGATGATGGCATTTAATTCCTCTTTTCGAGAGGACCAAAATTGACCTAAATATCACTCAAATTGGATAAGGGAAAGTGTACTTATGAAGGAAAGCACACATGCACATTTGAACAAGGGCGACACTAAAGAAAATTGGACACCCATGGACGCCTATAAATACAAGTGACCTCAAGATCATTTGGACATCATCACCAAGCATATTCTTCTTATCTTCTTCATTGATTGGCTCGCACATGTATGAGGTAGGGACAACAACAAAGGTTCACAAAAGTCTGAAATTACAAGGTCTGGGGCTCGCATATGTTTTAGGGTTTTGGGCTACAGTCGCTGGATTTCCACAGGGAAAATTCGACCACAGTAGTAGACATCACAGGATCAAGGGAGCGATTGGAAACCTTTAGTCACACACACAACTCCTCATCCATGCGACTAGGAAGTTTGACTCAGATTTGATCGAGCACTGAAGTTGACCGCAAACAGGAAAAGTTGTCTTTGATATATTTTGATGTTGGAAACATATTTCTAAATATTGTTGGGTTGTTTTGCTGGCTGATATTATATTGGGATCATTGTACTCTCTGTTGAACATTTTATGACAATCTAATAGAAGAATATTTTTCAAATGGCTTTCCCCCTAGTGGGGTTTTCCCCTAGTCTTTGACCAAATATGGTGTCTCTTGTTGATGTGTTGATTGTCTCTTTTGTCATTGCATTTATTGTTCTTTATTAAATTATTGTTGATGAATGGAAAGATTAATTGTAATTGAAAATAGTTCTAATTGAAGTATTTAACTGGGCTAAAGTAATTGATACAACGTAAAACAATCTAAAAAATTAACATGGTATCAGAGCCAAGTTGAAGGACAAACCCAAAAGGAGACAAGCATTGAAGCAATCATCTTTGGAAAGTTGAAGGATCTAATCTAGTCAAGTCAAGATGTCTTCCTTTTTCAAGGAAAATTAAAAGTTGGGTGACTCATCTAATTTTGTTGCATGGAAAGCCATGTTGGAGATCATAGTTGATAACAATGATGTTCTGGATTACATTCAAGGAAAAGTACATGAGCCTATGGAGAATGCTTCCACTACTGCCAATAACAAGCACAAGAAAGGTGAGTTAAAAGCAAAGAAAATGATAACTGATGGTTTACAAGATAATTTACTCGCATATGTTGGAAATTTAAGAAGGTCTAAAGATATGTATAATAAGATAGATGGCATGTATGAAGTCAACAATTTGAATGAAATCATCTCCTTGAAATATCATCTCAAAGACACAAAAATGAACAAGGGAGAATATGTGCAATCCTGCATTATGAGGATATCTCTCCTTAGAGATCAACTGCAAAGAGTTGGGGAAGCTGTGTTTGATAGAGAATTGGTGATTGTAACTCTAAGAGGTTGTTATGAAGCCAACTCACAAAAAGATAGAAAAGAGAGATCAATGCCTTCAAAATAAACCTCTTCGAAGGGGAAACTTCCTTTACATTACACAAATGAATAATTCTTGGATGATATAAATGAAAATACCTCCTTTCTATATATAGGAGTCTAAGAGGTCATAATATAATCAGAGCTAACATAACAATAATAATGTAAGGGCATAATAATAAAAATTGTGGGCTTCTATGGAGCACAATAATAACAATATGGGGAATACATGGGCACAACAATATAATAAGGGGGTTGTAATAATAACAATAAGGGGTTACACTAGTAGTATAGGGACCTAACATTCTCCTCTCCTTCAAAAAGTGTTGTCCTCAACACTTGAGTAATTATTGGTGCTTCTGTATAAAAATCTTGTCATCCCATGTGGAATCTTCAGCGGGTAAGTTATTCCACTTGATGAGATACTATGAAATTGATCGATTTCATAGCTGTTGGGTTCTTGTTTCTGACTGCTCCAGGTTCCAATATGTTTTTTCCTTCCTCGTCAAGTTCTAGGAATATTGTTTGAACTAGAATATTCTCATTATGTAAGGTCACCATTTCGTAAGTGCATGTGGTCTTTCCAACATTTCCTTCTCATAAATAGCTTTGTGTAAATACTTTCCTTTGATTGGATGACTTTCGAAAAAAAATGGTCTTTCTTCTTGCATTAAAACATCACCAATTCCATTTCTTGATGCATCATATTCCACATTAAAGGTTTTTGTGAAGTCTGGCATAGCTAAGACCGATGCTTGGCACATTGCCTCTTTAAGATGTTTAAAGGCCTTCGTTGCTTCTAGAGTCCATGAAAATGCATCTTTCTTCGATAATGTTGTTTTTAAAATATCTTCAGTCTTCATCATTATTTGATTATATCTTGAACGGATATCCAACTTGATGAAGTAAATTAATCCATGCAATTCATCCAATAATTCATCAATGACAAAAATATGAAATTTATCTTTAATAGTGAGTTTGTTGAGCTCTCTATAATCCAGACACATGCGCCATGCCCCAGCCTTCTTGTGCATCAATACTACTAGAGCAGAGAAATAACTTTGACTAGGTTGAATTATACCAGCCTCTAGCATTTCTGCAACCATACGTTCAATTTCACTCTTTTGGGCATAGGGATATCTATAAGGCCTGATGTTTGGAGGAACACTTCCTGGAATCAAATGAATAGAATCATCATGATCACGAATAGGTGGGAGGCCTTTGGGAGTTTGAAATACTTTGGAATGATTGTCCAAGGCTTTTTAGAGATCTTGAGAAATAGATGATTTCGATGTGGGAACCTCTAGCGAACATAATTGTGCAATTACACCTTGTTTTTCTTTCTTTAGAATATTTTTCATTTCGTTAGAGATGATTATCTTTCTCGGTTTCCTTATGATATCCCTTAATTCAACTTCCTTTCCTTTCAAAGAAAATTTCATGAAAATTTCTTGAAAATTTAAAGCTATTGTACCTAAGGATTGTAGCTATTGGACTCCTAGTACAACATTAGCACCACCCATTGGAATGGAAAGAATTGGGCTATTCTATACATATTATCCCATGGATAGCTTGATATTATGGCACTTTCCAAAGCAATTTATGGTTCCTCCACTTTCAACCATCACTTGACAATCTGGTGCTGGATATGGGAAGCAATTCAATTCCTTAGCTATCTTGCAATGAATAAAATTATCGGAACTGCCCAAATCAATCAACACTATTACCTTTTTCTTCTTGATATGTCCTTCTATCTTAATAGTTTGAGGAGTGGTAATTCTAGTCAATGCATTACAAGATATGGTCATATTCATTTCTTCTTGCTCGATGTGATCTTTCACTTCTTGAACCTTTTTCTTCTTGATATGTCCTTTAATCTTGAGAGTTTGAGGAGTGGTAATTCTTGCCCATGCTTTACAAGATATGGTCAGATTCATTTCTTCTTTCTGTGGGGTTGGTTCCTAGTGTGTATCCTTTTCTTTTGATGTTTCTTGATCCTTTTATTCCCCCTCTTCAAAATCTATGTAAAATAATTTCTTCTCAGCACACTTATGACCTTTAGTGTATTTGCTATCACAAATGTAACAAAGCCCTTTTTCTCTTTTTTCTTCCAATTGTTGTGGTGCAAACATTGTAGGATGTGGAAGGTTAGGAGAAAAAACACTTCCATATTTATAGCTGTGAGTGGTGGGATTCCTTGTTTCCATAATTCTGCTTTCAATTTTTCTTGCCAACCTAAATGCCTTCTCCAATGAATCAAGTTTCCAAAGACGAACCTCATGTTGAATGTTATCCTTTAGAGTCCCTATGAAGACATCAATCCTTTGCTTCTATGGAATATCATTTACCCTTATATTCAATTTTTGAAAGTCCTCAATGTGCTCTGCCATTGAATCCTTTTGTTTGAGATTTATCAATTGGCTAAAGAAGGTGTTTCTCCTTGTATCCTCATAATGTGCTACCAATTCCTCCATGAAAATTGACCACGTGACAAGTGGTTTACAAGAAAAAATCCCTTCATACCATAAAAATTGATTCAATTCTAAACATAAAGATGCAATACATACCTTTTTTAATAGTTGCAGCTCATGTAGATCAAAATATTGCTCCATCTGTAGTATCCAATTTACTGGATCCTTGCCACCAAAATTCCTCATATCATTTTTTTCTTGTTTTTAGGAGCTCGACCTTGAAACGACTGTAACTCTATAATTTCGGATCTTTAAGTTCTGAAATTTTGGTCTGTGATAGCCCTTTGAGTCCTCTTTCTAACCCCGCAAGTCTGATCGCAATTGGATTCCTGAAGGAGTTATGTCCAATCTCCCGCGATGACCTAATTATAGACTCGTTCAGTAGAACGAATTTCTACGACGTTCCACGTTTCACTATTTCAACCTTCGGATCTGAAAAATATACACATAATCATATAGTCTATCCTCTTTCTGCAACTTCTTACGAAATTTCAATCTGATGCACATAGAGAAAGCTATGACGCTTTTCCCAAGGTCACATGTTTGGATGTAATTCGAGAGTCTGCACAAACCGTAACTTCCTCAGATCAGATCTTCGACAATATAGCGAGACAAGATCTGAAATTCAGACCTGAGGTTCAGAATGATTTCGGCTCAATTGGGTTTTAATTTCAGAATCTAAAACTTAGTCAAAAAAAATTATAGCGAAAATTCCACGATGACTTGTTTGAGATGGAATTCTGGATCTTTCAAAAACTCTAACATCCTCAGATCATATATCCGAAAATATAGAGAGACACGATCTAAAATTTAGACGTGAGCTTTAGGACGATTTTGTCTCAAATGGGTTTTTTTTTATCTTCTGAAAAGTCGCGAAAAAAAAGTTACAACAAAAATTCCACGAAGACCTGTTTGGAGCAGCGAAACCCTAGAATCCAAAGCTCTGACACTAAATGTTATGAAACCAGCTCACAAAAAGATAGAAAAGAGATATCAACACATTCAAAATAAGCCTCTTCAAGAGGGAAACCTCCTTTACATTACACAAATGAATAATTCTTGGATGATACAAATGAAAAGACCTCCTTTCTGTAAATAGGAGTCTAAGGGGTCATAATATAATCAGAGCCGACATAACAACAATAATGTAAGGGCACAATAATAACAATATGGGGAATACATGGGCACAACAATATAATAAGGGGGTTGTACTAATAACAATAAGGGGTTATACTAGTAGCATAGGGACCTAACAGAGGTATCCCTCTTGTTTGGGAAATCGTCATCACTAACATAAGCAACAAAAATGTCCTCCCATAATTTGATGAAATTGTTTGAAATCTTAATCAAGAAGAATCAAGGATGATATCAAGAGGAAGGATTCAAAAATCATGAAGAAGGAGAACCTGCTGCATTCGTCACACAAAATAAGAAGAAGAAAGGAAAAGGAGGTCCATCAAGAAAGCCTCCACCTAGAGATACAAAAATAAGGAATGATAGAACATCATCTCACATTGAATTCTATAATTGTCACAAGAAGGGTCATTATGATCGAGATTTCCTCGAGAAGAACAATGGTCCATGCTACAACACTAGAAGCAACACAAGTTTGACGATTGAAGAAGAAGAGATGACAGAAGGAATGATCACAATGGAAGAGATGAAAGAAGAAGAAGATATGATCCAAGTGACCATGAAGAAGATCACCATCCTCAAAAGAAGTCAAGATACTCCAGGTATGAAATTAATGTTGGCAAAAAATATGAATATATTCTTATTTCTGCTCTTAATAGTTCCTCTCCTCTGGATTCGTGGGATAGTTGGTTGGTTGATAGTGGGGCCACTCATCACTTCTCTGGTTATAAGGAATTTCTCTCTAATTTGGTGGATAGGGAGTCAAATTTGAAAATCATTCTTGGGGAAAACTCCACTCATCCCGTTAAAGGTTTTGGTTACATCAAATTTCATTTGAATTGGGGACAATATATTTTGCTCCATAATGTGATGTATGTGTCAAGGTTAAAGAGGAATTTGGTATCAATATCTGTTTTGGAAGAGAAAGGGATGAGGGTTGACTTCATTAAGGGAAAGGTTCTTACTTGGCCTATTGGATCACCTATGAGAGATGCATTCACATTAGGATCAAGATATGAAGGATTCTACATGGTTACTAGAAGTCCACTTCTAGCATTGGTCCATGATACTAATCATCTGAGCGAGCTATGGCACCGAAGATTGGCCCACCTACATGATGATTCTCTTTCGAAATTGGAGAAATCAATCTCAGGAATTCCCAAGGTTCAAGCCCAACATGATGGAGTATGTCCAGGATGTGTGAGTGGGAAGAAGACAAGGGGACCATTCCCCTCTAGTGAGAAGGAGACAACTGACATCCTCCATCTCATTCATTCTGACATGGGTGGTCAAATTCTTGTACACTCTCTTGGTGGCCATATCTATCATATCACCTTCATTGATGATTTTTCAAGAAAAATGGGGATATATTATTTGAAGCACAAGGATGAAGCATTCAAAATGTTCAAGGAGTTCAAAGATTTGATCAAAAATAAAACAGGGAAGAAAATCAAGATACTTAGGTCTGACAATGGTGGAGATGACACTTCAAATGAATTCATTGATTTTTGCAAGAAGGAGGGTATCAAGAAGTAAACAATTGTGCCCTATACTCCTAAAAAAAATGGAGTAGATGAAAGGAAGAACAAGTCTATTGTAGAAGTTGCTCGTGCCATGCTCCATGATCAAACGTTGTTGAAGTCCCTTTGGGCAGAAGCAACAAATGTTCAAAACAAGGTGCCTTATCAAGTATTGGACAACAAGACCCCCGAAGAAGTGTTCACAGGTGTCAAGCCTAATGTTAGCCATCTCCATATTTTTGGCTGCCTCATATACTTTTATGTCCCGAAGGACAAAAGAAAAAAGTTGGAATACATGGGAAGAAAAGGTACGTATGTTGGATATTGTGAAAATTGTCATTTAGAATATATATTCTTGGTCAAAGGAAGGTTGAAATTAGCAAAATGTTACATTCGATGAGAATTCCACTCTTGGAAAAGCAAGGGACCTGTTTCACTTGAATTTCCAAAGTTCCATGGAAATGGAAGTACCAATTTTTTCAACAAAGATCGGATCACATATCAACAGTCCATGTGTCATGGTCATCCCATTTTGCAAGTTATATATTGTAAATGATCTTAGTAAACCTTGAGTCTATGTAACAACCTAGGTAAGCTTGTAATTTGATGACAAATTCCATCCTAGGAGGTTTTTTAACCTCACTGATTACTTGTGTTTTTTGACACAACTAATTAGAAGAGTTTTTTCCCTCCAACTTAAACCCCCAAAGCTAGGGTGAAATTTACTGTTAGATTATTAGGTGAGTCCTATTGTTTTAGTTTAGTCTGATATAAAAGTGGTTTGTGAATAATTTAAGCTAATTGGCTTAGTTATTTTATTACAAATCACTTGGTTTACTAGATCATATTGAGTTATATATGAGTTATCTGTCTTGAGGGTCTAAGACGAATGTGTATTCCCTCTGAGTCTTGTAAATGAAAAATCATATGTACTAGAGGGTTGGAAAAATAATTATTCCCCTTATGTGTAAATTAATTATTTTTTTCTAGCAAAATAAAATTAAATCCTAAGCAAAAAAAAAAATTAATTAGAATCAAGTTAAATTGTCTTAGGAAAATAAATTCTACAAATGGAAAAATTCGTGGGTCTTAAAATAGTCAATTTTTAAAGGCCCTCTACCAAGGGAATATTGCCTTTTTCAAGAAAATTTGGACCCTTAGACCTTACTGGTTAAGTCAAAATGAAGTTTTTGAGGAAATTAACTCAAAATAATTAATTTTGAGCTAAATAAAATTTAAATTAAATCATAAATTAGAAAATTCTTCAAAAATAAAAAATAAAAGTCAAGATTAAAATATCTTGAAGTGTTTATCAATGGCCAAGATTATTTTGACAAGGATCAAAGAAACTAGCATTTAATTTTCAATTTGGGGGATTCATCTATAAATTAGAGAGTCAGTTGAGTCTCTAGTCATCTTGATCCCTGGCTAGAATTGTTGCTAAAGCATTTTGTAAACTATTGTCCCGCTCAAAACTATTTTTCTACTATTATAAAAGACTTTGGTGTGCATCTCGAGGTGTTCTTGTCGCTAATTTGTGGTATTTATTGACTACGAGCTTCCTATGTGGTGTTTTATATTGTTATTTTGAGATAATACATAGTGTGTGCAGGTACTCAATCCTTGGTCTCCACATTCACAGACTGTGGGCAATGGTTACTTTGCTTGGATCTCTAGTTTTTATATGGTGGATTGAATCTTCGCTTGAGCTATAGTGAACATTAATTTTTCTGAAGCATTTTAGCCATTCTCTCAAGGAAAAAAGCTCATAAAAATTATTTTCTTAAAATCCATTTGAAAACCCATGTATATTATGTAAATTTAAATTTGTAAATTATTTTTCTAATTTGGGTTGGGGTTTTAGTTTTATTTTTTTATATATTGGGGTTTGGGTGTTTCGATCTTCATTTTTGCAGTCTAGATCGAGAAACCAAGTGGGAGAAGAGCTAGATCTATGCCCTTGAGGGTATGATCTAGTCTCTTGGAATTTTTTGCAGGTTTCCCATGATTTTTTTTGTTGTTGGAAAAATCAAAGAGTTGAAGCATAATTTTTTTTTGGAGCAAGGGTTTCAAGCTTTTAAGGGATTCTAGCCCCAAATTTTCCTTCCTAGGCCTCAACGTCAGCCTTCTTCCCTTCATCATCTTAGTTTAGGGCCTTGTTTAGGCCTTGTTGTGGGTTTTGAGGTCTCGGCCTCCCATCCCTCCTCCTCCTTGGCCTCCTATCTCTCCTCCTCCTCGGCCCTCCATCCACTAGGCCTCCCTCCGTTGAGCTCCTCTCAGCCTTCTCGGACCTTCATCCTCCTCCGCTCTCTCTCCTCAACTATCCTTATATCTCGACCCTCCTTCCTCGGCCTTCCTCCCTCGGCTTTCTCCCTCAGCCCTCTTCTCCTCTCTCCGTAGGCCGCAACCCTTTAAGGGCTTGCAACTCCCTTTCTTTATCCTTTAGGCCATATGCCTCTATACCCTCATTTTCCCAAACGCTAGCCTTATGAGGCATAGTGTTGGCCCTTTGATCCCATGTTGTTCATCCTTGTGCCTCGATCTATCATCCTAGCCCATTTATCCCCACTAATTTTCTTCCCTTAGCCTTTTTCTCCAATTCTTGACCTCTTTGGCCCCATAGTTGACCTGAAACCCTAAGTTGAAGTTTTAGAGCTAAATACTTGGCGGTTTTGTAGGATTAAGGTCTCAAAATTCTTCTTTTTCAAGCGGTAAAGTGATCCCAAAGTTTCAAAGATTTTCAACAGTGGAATCTTCAAGGCCTTCGGCCTATGGTTTGACCTCTAAACCCTTGTTTTTTGCGGTTTTATGAAAGCAAGAAAATTACTAATAATTAGGCCCTAAAATCACAAATTAAATGGTCAAGTCATTTAAAATTGCAAAATCTTCATTTTCACGAGTTTTAGCCTCTTGGGTATTTGATTTTTGGCCTAGATCTAACATTTAAGCTTGCTAGATTTTTTTGCATAACTGAAATTTTCTGCATATTTGAAATCTCTGAATCAAACATTTAATAAGGGCCAAAAACTGAAATTTTCAATTTCCATTTTTTTCTACTTTTGGAAATATTGGGGCATCATCTTAAGATTTATTAGTTTGCTGATATCTAGTTAACTCACTACTGTAATAAACATATCAGTTCTAAAAATTGTTGAATCAAACTCTCTCTAAAGCCCTAAAATTGAAATTTTCAAGTTCTAGTGCATTTTGCTATTTTTGGTTATCTATTTTTGGCAATTTTATATTGTTGATCTGTCTTTATTTACTGTTGCAAATCAAGAAATCATATCTGCAATTTTACTAAATACATAATCTTAAAGTGTGCTAAAGAAGCTAATTTACATTGCTAGATAAATTGAAAATTTTATGTTTTATGTGTTGGGCAAAGTTTCATCATTTGAGATAGTCATAACATTGATAAGATCTGAATTTTCTGAAGTAGACATTGCTAGTATAAACTGTTATAAATATGTGATCAGCATCTTGAGCATTTGGCATCTTGGGTTATTTGGTATCTTGTGGAATATTGTTGAAGTTTACAATTTTATCTCTAAGCCTTTTATCTTGTCTAAGATTGCAACTCACCATTGTTAAGTATTCTTAAAAATATTCTAATTAAGTGCTTAAGCAACTTAAGAACATCTTAACTCAAGATAAATATCACCCATAATCTATTGCATAATCATATTAGATTTTAATTTCATTAATAATTTACCTGCTAGCATAACCTAGGTTGATCGAGACATATGACAACCCTTCTTATCTAGCTTGAGGGGCCTTGGCAAATCTTTGGTGGTTAACATAGTGACCTTGCAGTCGTCAAAGCCACAACCTCTACAATTCCAGAGGCATCGAGTGATAGGATCTTAACAAAAGGTATTGTTAATCAGGACCTAGCCTGCTTCCCATTAGCATCCTTCCCACAACCTACCTTGGAGGCCAACTTCAAAATAGTTAAAGGAAAGTTACATCTATATTAGGAATTTAATTAAAAATAACCAAGATCTTTGCATCACACATACGTCATAGGTTTGCATATCATTCAGGTTAGTCAATCATCTTAAGCAGTGGGTGTCCATCCGGTCATTTAGTTCTATTTTACTATAAGAAATAATTTGTGACTCCATTAAGGCACTGGTCTCATACTTTAGAATTTAATATAATCAATAACTTTGCCCAAATTTAACCAATTTGGCTAGGCCACTCATTTGAGTCTCCCAAACAATTTGGTTTCGAATTTGTTTCCTTCATATCATTCCATAAGGATTACCCCCCATAGCCTAATGTTGGGAGACAACTAGAACGAAGTGGGCGGGGATCAGAGTGACAACCCCCATCCTGAGCGTTGTCACGATGCCTATACAATCTGGACAACAACATTTTTTGACATCCTTGTGGGGGACGAGTTTGTCTTATTATTGGGGTTAACGACATTATCATTATTATTTTCTCATTTTTTCATTTAGCTCGTCAAGTGGCACAACATTTTTTGGCACCGTTGCTAGGGATAAGTTTAACTTATTTTTGGCACTTCAACAACATCCTCTTTCATCATATCATCTTGTGATCTTTCATTCTTCATTCATTGTCTCGTCAACGCCACAACATTTTTTGGCACCTGTCTCTCATCATTTTTCATATTCTCATCACCTTATCATTTTTTCTTTCACTAATATTCTCATCTTTTTCATTCTCACATTTAGCACCTGGACATTTAGGTTGGTTTCCGGTTTGGGTGGTGACTCCACTTACTCATCCATTCACTAGAACGTACTCTAGAAGGAATCCTAGTAGCCTAGTTAACACTGCTCTCGATCCTTAAAAGGTTCTAAGAGCTCAGTTAAACAAGTTACACTCTAGAGATTGTTTAAATTTTCTCATACAAGAAGCTTTCCTTGATCTCCATTTTCTTTTCATCAATCCTCTGAATCAAAACATCATGAGTGACTACTATGGGCCTTGCAATTTCACCAACATCCATGGGTATCCACACGATTTTCCAAATGAGTCAACTATGAACATATTGCCAATATTTGAGGGGAACAATGTTATCAACACTGAAGAACATATGAATAACTTTACTTCGTTCCTATATATATATTCTCGTTCTACGAACTATAATTATGAAGATGTCAAGATGAAACTATTTGTCTTATCATTGGAATGTAGTGCAATTGATTGGTTTCATGACGAGGCTGATAATGCTTTCGATTCTCTAAGGACCTTCCTTTATGCCTTTTGAGACAAATATAGGGATAAGAGGGAAGGGAAGTACTTGGTAAAAGAATTTAATACCATCAAGAAGAAAGAAAATGAAATGGTGGTAGTATTTAACCAGAGGTTCAACAAATTACTAAGGGACATGAATCAGGATTACAAGCCTCCTCAAAAAACTATCTTGGAAACATATCTTGAGGCCTACCATGTAGAAGTTCAATATGAGATAACGCAGGCTCACCCTGCCACTTTAGCTATTGCCCAAAATATAATTGAAGAGTTAGAAAAAGATAAAAAGGCTTCAAGTAAATCTGATATCCCTGGTTATGAAAAAACTCTGATCAAAATCAAAGAAGAGTTAGAAATGGTCAAAGAATTAACCAAACTAGTTAGGGATATGGAAATTAAACATGCCAAGTAGATAAGTGACATGCATAATCAGTTAATACAAATGGAAAGGAATTACTCAAATGATCAAGGGCCTCCTGCACCGCTTGAGTCTGCGAATGTAGTTGATGAGTCTGTTCCTTTCTGCATATTTTGTGACAATTTTCATGAAGAAAGTACATGTTCTTTGGCTAGAAGGATCTAAGAAGAAAGTAGATATCAACGAAGTAATAATGCAAGTCAAGGTGAATCAAGTGAAATCCCATGCGCCAATATGATTTATTCAACCTTTGTAATAAACACCTTCGATGAAGAAAAGTACCCCATTACTCAGGCATATGGTCATAAACCAACTCAGGAAAAAGTTCTAGAGACTGCAAAAAGTAAGGGCTACACATATCAAAGGAAGGGTAAAATTCAAATTTAGAACACACAGGTTCCCACCGAAAGATACAAATATGGTTTAAACATGGATTGGTCCACATGGATAAATAATATTAAGATGCATGTCCTTATACTTGAACTTTTAAAGATTCCATCTCAAAGATCATCTTTCTTCAGAGCTTTGGGTATGATTCAACAAAATAATGACGAAATTAATCATCAAGATGAAGAAATTAAATTAAAAGATATCAACCATTATATGAATAATGAAAATCATGAGTCATTCTTTCTTACTTTGGACATAAATGACATATTACTTCACAACTACATCTAAGAATTTTATGACCAAGAAGGTCATGGAGCAATTAAACTTCAAAATTTCTAGACCATATCATAGCATTTGTTCAATGGACTCTAGAAAGGTTGAGGTCATTGGTGTGGTTAAAGATTTTACAGGTTTCCTTAGTAGATTATCCATACAAAATCATCACCATGGATATTGCAGTTATTGATGTGCCAAATGTATGTGGGATACTTCTCTCCCGACAAATTGTAGCTAATTTAGGCGGGTTCATTCAGATGGATTTATCTTATGCCATTATTCTAGCAGCAACATGTGGCATGGTCAGGTTGTACAGAGAAGTAGAGAGACAATACCATGTAGAAGTTCCAAAGAAGTTGGAAAATGGTGAACAAGTTGTGCCATAGGAGCATTCCTCTCATTTTGAATCAGAGATAAGTCACTTCTTCCACCACTCATCCCCTCCGCTAAGCAAAAAAAGAAGAAGATTTCAGATTGAAAGGGATATGCAGTGTAAGTAATGAGCAATCACACTAACCTAAGAAGGTCAAACTTCAGCAAGGGACACCTAAAAAGCAACCACGTGATCTACTCTTCAACAAAAAGATGCCCAAGATTACTCCTCACCAATAATATTTGATTCCATGGGCATCGTTTGTATTGTATCAATAACCCTATTCCGTTTTTATTTCATGTCACTAGATCACTTATTTCACGCATTTATATTATGTCTTTTATATTTCAGTTTGTTAAAGTAGATTTTATGTTCCAACTTTTGTTTCCTTGGATGCAAGATTATGGGTTTCTCATGTTCCTTCTTGAAAGTAACGTGTCCCCATATGGAGCCAGATGTTGCACTCGAATTTCCAAAGTTCCCAAGAAGCAGAAGTACTAACTTTTTCGATAAGGATCAGATCACATATCAACAATCCATGTGTTATGGTCATCCTATTCTGCAAGTTATATATTGTAAATGATCTTAGTAAATCTTGAGTCTATGTAACAACTTAGGTAAGCCTATAATTTGATGACGAATTCCATCCCAGGAGGTTTTTTAACCTTACTGATTACTTGTGTTTTTCGACACGGCTAATCAAAAGAGTTTTTTCCCTCTACATTAAACCCCTAAAGCTAGGGTGAAATTTATTGTCATATTATTAGGTGAGTTCCAGTGTTTTAATCGAGTCTAATGTAAAAGTGGTTTGAGAATAATTTAAGCTAATTAGCTCAATTATTTTATTACAAATCACTTGGTTTACTAGATCACATTGAGCCACATATGGGTTATGTTGTCTTTAGGGTCTAAGACGAATGTGTATTCTCTCTTTGAGTATGGTAAATGAAAAATCATATGTATTAGAGGGTTGGAAAACTAATTAATTCCCTGAGTTGTAAATTAATTATTTTTGCTTGCAAAATAAAATAAAATCCTAATCCAGAAAATTAATTAATTAGAGTCAAGTTAAATTGTCTTAGGAAAATAAATTCTCCAAATGGAAAAAAATGTGGGTCTTAAAATAGTCAATTTTTAAGGATCCTCTACCAAGGGAATATTGTCTTTTTTAAGAAAATTTGGACCCTTGGACTTTGGTGGTTAAGTCAAAGTCAATTTTTTTAGGAAATTAGCTCAATATAATTAATTTTGAGCTAATTAAAATGGAATTAAATCATAAATTCAAAAATTCCTCAAAAATAAAAAAAAATCAAGGGCCAAGATTAAAAGATCTTAAAGTGTTTATCAACAACCAAGATTATTTTGACAAGGATCAAAGAAACTAACCATTATTTTTCCATTTGGAGGATTCATCTATAAATTAAAGAGTCAGTTAAGTCTTTAGTCATCTTGATCTTTCGCTAGAATTGTTGTTGAAGCATTTTGTGAACTATTGTCCCACTGTGAACTATTTTTTCTATTATAATAAAAGACTTTGGGGTGCAACTTGAGGTGTTCTTGTCGTTGATTTGTGGTATGTATTAACTATGGGCTTCCTATGTGGTGTTTTATATTTTTATTTTGAGATAATACATAGTGTGTGCAGGTACACAATCCTTGGTATCCAAGTTCACAACCTGTTGGTAAGGGTTACTTTGCTTGGATTTCTAGTTTTTATATGGTGTATTGAATCTTCACTTGGGCTATGGTGAACATTAATTTTTCCGAAGTGTTTTACCCATTCTTCCAAGGGAAAAATATCATAATTTTTTTCTCTCAAAATCAATTTGAAGACCCATGTATATTTTGTAAATAATTTTGTAAATTTAAATTTGTAAATTATTTTTCTAATTTGGGTTGGGGTTTTAGTTTTATTTTAGTATATATTTGGGTTTGGGTGTTTCTATTTCATTTTTTCAAGTTAGATCAAGAAATCAAGTGGGAGAAGAGCTAGATCTAGGCCCTTAAGGATAAGATCTAGTCTCTTGGATTTGTTTGTAGGTTTCCCATGGAAAATTTTTGGAAAATTCAAAGGCCTAAAGCATAATTTTTTTTTGGAGCAAGCGTTTCAATATTTTTAGGGCTTCTAGCCCCAATTTTTCCTTCCTAGGCTTCAACGTCAACCTTCCTCCCCTCATCGTCTTGGTTTAGGGCTTTGTTTAAGCTTTGTTGTGAGCTTTTGAGTTCTCAACCTCCTCTCTCTCCTCCTCCTCGTTCTTCTATCCCCTTGGCCTCCCTCTGTTGAGCTCCTCTTGGACTTCTCGGCCCTTCGTCCTCCTTTGCTCCCTCTCATCAGCCCTCCTCCCTCGACCTTCTTCCCTCCTCCATCCTCACTTAGTCCTCTTCTCCTCTCTCCCTAGACCGCAACCCTATAAGGGCTTGTGACTCCCTTTCCTTGGCCTTTAGGCCATATGCCATAGGCCATAGGCCTTAGGCCTTGTCCTAAGTCTCCATACCCTTTTTTTCCCAAACACTAGCCTCATTAGGCATAGTGTTGCCCCTTTGAGGCCATATTCTTCATCCTTGTGCCCCGATCTATCATCCTAGCCCATTTATTCCCACAAAGTTTCCTCCCTTAGCCTTTTTCTTCAATTCTTGGCCTCTTTTGCCCCAAAATTGACTCGAAACCCTAAGCTGAAGGTTTAGAGCTAAATACTTGGCGGTTTTAGAGGATCAAGGTCTCAAAATTCTTATTTTTCAAGTGGAGAAGTGATCCCAAAGTTTCAACGATTTTCAAAAGTGGGAACTTCAAGGCCTTTGGCCTATGGTTTGACCTCTAAACCCTTGTTTTTTGCAGTTTTATTATAGCAAGCAAATTATTAATAATTAGGCCCTAAAATCATAAACTAAATGGTCGAAGTCATTTATAATTGCAAATTACTCATTTTCACAAATTTTGGCTTCTTGGGTATTTGAGTTTTGGCCTAAATATAACATTTAAGCTTGCTGGATTTTACTGCATAATTGAAATTTTCTGCAGATTTGAAATCTCTAAATCAAACATTTAATAAGGGCCAAGAACTGAATTTTTTTTTTTTTTTTTGGAAATATTGGGGTATTATCTTAAACTTGATTAGTTTCTTGATCTGTGGTTAACTCACTGTTGTAATAAACATATCAGTTCTAAAAATTGCTGAATCAAAATCTCTCTAAAGCCCTAAAATTGAAAATTTCACGTTCTAGTGCATTTTGCTATTTTTGGGCATCTATTTTTGGCAATTTTATATTGTTGATCTGTCTTTATTTACTGCTGCAAATCAAGAAATCATATCTGCAATTTTACTAAATACATAATCTTAAAGTGTGCTAAAGAAGCTAATTTACATTGCTAGATAAATTGAAAATTTTATGTTTTATGTGTTGGGCAAAGTTTCATCATTTGAGATAGTCATAACATTGATAAACTCTGAATTTTCAGAAGTAGTATTACTGGTATAAACTGTTATAAATCTATGATCAACATCCCGAGCATTTGACATCTTAGGTTACTTGGTATCTTGTAGAATATTGTTGAAGTTTATACTTGTATCTCTAAGCATTTTATCTTGTCTAAGATTGCAACCCACTATTGTTAAGTACTCTTAAAAAGATTCTAAGTAAGTACTTAAACAACTTAAGAAAATATTAACTCAAGATAAATCTCACCCATAATCTATTGCATTATCATATTATATTTAGATTTCATTAAAAATTACCCCTAGCATAAGCTAAGTTGATATATACATAGGACAACTCTTCTTATCTAGCTTGAGGGGCCTTGGCAACTCTTCGGTGGTTAACATGGTGACCTTGCAGTTGTCAGAGCCATAATCTCTACGGTGCCGGAGGCATCAGGTGATAGGAGCCTAACATAAGGTATCGTTAATCAGGCCCTAGCTTACTTCATGTTAGCTTGCTTCCCACAACCTACCTTGGAGCCCATGTTCAAAATAGTTAAAGGAATGTTACATCTAGATTAAGAATTTATTTAAAAATAACCAAGATCTATGCATCACACATAGGTCATGGGTTTTCATATCATTCAGGTTAGTCAATCATCTTAAGCAACAGGGGTCCATCTGGTCATTTGGTTCCATTTTACTATAATCAAGAATTTGTGACTACGTTAAGGCATTGGCCTCATACTTTATAATTTAATATAATCTATAATCTTTCTCGAATTTAACCAATTTGGCTAGGCCACTCATCCGTGTCTCCCAAACAAGTTGGTTTCCAATTCGTTTCCTTCATCTCATTCCATAACGACTATCCCCCATAGCATGTTGTTGGGAGATAGCTAGAATGGAGTGGGTAGGGATCAAAGTGACAACCCCCATCCTAAGTTTTGTTGCGCTGCCTATACAATCCAAGTGACAACAAGACCTTCCTTCACCTCCTCCTCTTGGGAAGAATGATGATATGAATATTTTGGATGGTCCTTATGTGCCTGAATCTGAGATAGATGTTATTGTTGATGATCTCATGGAGCCCATGGATCCCTTAGATCCTCCTCCATGTGATCCTCCCACCAGGAAGATGCCACTTTGGCTTTGAGACACATTACAGGATGATAAGAGACGATCTCCCTTTAAAATATTATTTAGAGGAGAGCATCCATGAGCATTATGATTCAAGTTGAACCTCCCACATTCGAAGAAGTCGTAAAAGAAAAAGTTTGGAAAGGTGTTATGGCCGAAGAATATGAATCAATTATGAAGAATGATGTATGGGATGTTATGCCAAGATTGAAAGGGAAATATGTGGTGACCTCGAAGTGGCTATTCAAGATCAAACATGGAGTTGATGGTAGCATTGAGAAATACAAGGCAAGGTTAGTGGCTCAAGGTTTCTCCCAGAAAGAGGAAGAAGATTATGATGATATATTTGCACCTGTGGCTCGATATACAACCATTCATTCAATTTTCTCCCTTGCCACAAGTCAAGGATGGACCCTTCATCAGATGGACGTGAAGACTTCATTCCTCCATGGTATGTTACAAGAAGAAGTTAATGTTGAGCAACTACAAGGATTTGAAGTAGAGGATCAAAAGACACATGTTTGCAGGTTGAAGAAGGCATTGTATGGTTTGAAGCAAGCCCCCAGAGCATAGTACGCACACATAGACAATTACTTGATGTAGGTGGGATTCACAAGAAGCAATCTTGATCCTAACCTCTACTTCAAGGTAGTCCAAGGTATGCCATTGATTTTGGTTTTATATGTTGACAATTTATTCTTGACAAGTAGTGAGCCTCTGATGATTGAGTGTAAGAGGGAGATAGCCTTTTAATTCGAGATGAAGGACCTTGGATTCATGCATTACTTTCTAGGCCTTGAGGTATGGCAAAGGCGCAGAGAGATTTTCCTTTCACAACGAAAATATGTTGTGAATTTGTCATTAGGGGAATTTTGAGGTATAAAATGGGCTTACTTAGGAAATTATAAAATAATATTGAAAATAATAAAATAAGACTACATTACATCATCAAATTTTAGAGGGAAAAAAGAAAAAAAAGAAAAAACTATTTTTTCAACTCGTATTTTCAACTTATCTCCCTATGGGTTTACTCGAATTTCAAGTGGTAACATTCGTTGGATGCAAAATTTGATTCCTTATCCAAGGAGTACCCATGTTGCATACTTTCGATGGAACCTGCTACACAAAAAATGAGAAATACATGAAAAATGTTATTGCAATCACGTTTTTCATGTATTTCTCATTTTTCGTGTAGCAGGGTCCATCAAAAGGATGAAACATGGGTACTCCTTGGATGAGAAATTAATTTTTTCACCCAACGAGTTCTCCCGCTCAAAATTTGAGTAAAACCTTAGGGAGATAAATTTAAAATATGAGTTGAAAAAGTAGTTTTATTATTATTATTTTTTTAATCTTTTTACTTTTTTACTCCAAAAATGGTGAATCATCCCCCATGGTTGACATCATCATCTTGAATCCTGTTTGTTCTTATAATGTTTATTTTGGTTGTACATTTTTCTTAGGAGGCCCATTTTATACCTCAAAATACTTTAATGTGGAAAGATTTGGAATGACAGAATGCAAGTCACTACCCACACCAATAGAAATAAACTTCAATAAGTTGTGGAGAAGCTGCAGGACCCGATTTGGCGAATCCATCCGAGTATAGATAGTTGATTGGGGCTTTGGTGTTTCTAGTGAACAACCATCTAGACATATGATATGCAGTGAATACATTGAGTCAATTCATTACTGAGCCTCTCCATACACACTGGATCACTGCCAAACATATTTTGAGATATTTGCATGGGACTATCACACTCGATCTGAAATATTCTGCCAGAGATGTTCAACTTCATTGATACACTGATGCTGAATGGGAAGGAAATGTTGTTGATATGAAGAGTACATCTAGATATTGTTTCAAGCTTGGATCTTCCATGATATCGTGGATGAGTAGGAAGCATAAGTCCATAGTATTGAGTACCATCGAGGCAGAGTATATTGTTGCTAGCATGGCTAATTGCGAAGCAGTTTGGTTGAGAAAGTTCTTTGGAGAGTTATTTGAGAAGGTCCTAAATAATACAGTGATATATTGTGACAACAAGAATGGGATCCGTCTTGCAGAGAATCTCGTATTTCATGACAAGTCCAAGCACATAGAGATTCAATATCACTTCATTCGAGACATGGTGCAGAGAAGAGTCATTTGATTCCATCACATGTCGACAGATGAGCAGATTGTAGACATTCTCACCAAGGATTTGCTAAAAGGGAAGTTATTGGTCTTTAGAGAGCAACTAGGACTGATGGATGTGACCCCTCCTGAAAAGGAACATCACTAATCGAGAACATTGAGCCAACTCTTCCCCTTTATCTGAGCTCCCAAGGTGAGGAATTGAGATAAAGGGCTCCTAGGGTTAAGGGATCCCTATACAATAGGGTCATAGATGTTTCTCCCCTATCTATTACCCTAGGGTTGGAGATGTTTCTCCCCTATCTTAGTCTTTGCAGAGTATACCCCAGTTGGCATCATACCCACAAGATCAAATTGTTGGGATTACTACTCCTTGTTTGGCCAACGAATTGAGAGTGTACATGGGGTCGTACAACCCAAGTTGATTATGATACAGGTGTTCTACCACATGATTCTTGAGGGTCATTGTTGGGAAGATCAACGAGCAATGGGATGGGTTGAGATGTGCTCCCCTATATCACCTATTTCTCTATATGGGGTTGTAGATGTTTATCTCCCCCATGAGATTTCAGGTCGATATGTGCTCCCCGATGTAGATTCAAGTTGAGATGTGCTCCCAGATATTGTTTTCGGATTGAGATATGCTCTCCGACGTTGTAGAGGGTGGAAGCTAACGCTCCCCAATTATTCTCCTTTAGATTCGAGAATGTTTCAGCAAATAGAGTTGAGCAGAGATGGGACATGATATGTTGACAGGATATACATGACAGGATGTTCGATGACCAATTATTGACAGGTGGAATTCTCCTTAGTTGAGAGGGAGTGTTAAAAATATGCAACTATGGTCAAATTCTACTTTGGATATATCATTTGATGGAGGTGATGATGGCATTGAATTCTTATTTTCGAGAGGACCAAAATCGACCTAAAGATCACTCATATTGGATAAGGGAAAGTGTACTTATGAACGAAAGCCCACATATGCACATTTGAACAATTTCAGCCCTAAAACAAATTGGACACCCATGGAATCCTATAAATAAAAGTGACCTCAAGCTCATTTGTAAATCATCACCAAGCATATTCTTCTTCTCTTCTTCATTGATTGGGTTGCACAGGTCTGAGGAAGGGACGACAATAAAGGTTCGCAAAGGTCCGAAATTACAAGGTCTGAGGCTCGCCTCTGTTTTAGTGTTTTAGGCTATAGTCGCTGGCTTGCCACAGGGAAAATTTGACCATAGTCACAGGCATCACTGACTCAAGAGAGTGATTGGAAACCTTTAGTTGCATGAAAAACTACTCATCCATGCAACCAAGAAGTTTGACTCAGATTTGATCGAGGACCGAAGTTGACTACATATAGGAAAAGTTGTCTCTGATATATTTTGATGCTGGAAACATATTTCTAAATATTGTTGGGTTGTTTTATTGGATGATATTGTATTGGGCTCATTGTACTCTCTACTGAACATTTTATGACAATCTAATAGAATAATATTTTTCAAAGGGTTTTTCCCTAGTCTTTGACCAAATCTAGTGTCTCTTGTTGATGTGTTGATTTCTTTGTTGTCATTGTATTTATTGTTCTATCTTCAATTACTATTAATGAATGGAAAGACTAATCGTAATTGGAAAGATTATTAATTGAAGTATTGAATGGAGCTAATGTAATTGATACAACATAGAACAATCTAAAAAATTAACACTATGTGACCTTAGGATAAATAATTTATTTTGTTGATAAGATTCATTGTATGTATGGCACCGTTAGTATGGATTTTATTTTATTTTTAATTAAAAAAAATTGAGTACTTAGGAGGGTTCCTATATGATTGCAGTGAAATTTGTAGTGCCAAAAATCTCTCAACGAGTTGAGTGTGATGGTGAAGTCAAAATATAATTCCACAAACTTGAGAGAAGAGACATTTTATAACCCAATCTTCATAACAAACCTTGGATCAATTCAACGAGCTGATTATGATGTTGAAGTCAAAATATAATTCCACAAACTTGAGAGAAGAGACATTTTATAACCCAATCTTCATAACAGACCTTGGATCGAGTCAAAGCAAACACGCAACACCTCCCACATGTTGATTTTTCAATGCAATTGATACAAGCACTTTATTTTTGAACTATGGTAATTACTTGTGAAAATATATGTTATATTTCCTTTATCTTCATCAAGCAATCACACTTCATAAATTTAACTAATAATTGTGAAAGGGAAGTAAAGATCACAATGTGTGAGAGGAGATATATTTGTGTGAAAAGTGTATGTGTAAAATGAAAAAGTTCAAGTGTATTTTATACCCAAGATACACAAGAGACATGTCTCCTAAATAAAATCATGTCTTTGTAAATTAAATTCTAGTAAGTCTACACATTTACACTTATACTCATATTTGCTAAAGTGAAGTTCACGTAAATAATTGTGTGCATTAACTCTTGGTAAGTATATTTATTTACATCTTGTTCCTTATCCCATCTTTTACCCAAATACATCAAGGATCTTAATTTTAGGTGCTTTTTGTTGACTTCTTTTCTTTTAATTTTTTTCTTCTAATTTAACATTTAAATTTATTTAGTGTTTTTATATAGTATTTTAAATACATCAAGGCTTATGAAGACTAACCATAGCCACTTTCTTCAAAACCACAACCTGAGATAGGATAAGGGAGTGGGAGGGTATGTTACAGAGTGGCATTAGAGCCCAAATTCAACAATCAGACTAAATGGGCCTTAAACAAGAAAATTTAGAACTCTAATGCCATAGTGGTATCACAACAAAGGTTTAACACTGAACCTTTTGGATTAAAGTTGATATCTCCATTACATATTGATATTAAAACATAGGTTCAATATTAGACCTTTGGAAATCAATTTGAGATCAGAGAGATGGACCAAATTGAAACTATTGTTTTAATTGCTAGATGTGTAGAGAATTTTGGACTTACAATTGATGTGAATACTAACCTTGATAAAATGTTGATGTGATATTTTGTTTTCTAACCTGCATACTGACATGGGGTTTTCTTTTGTAACCAATTTCAAATCTGCATGCTTAAGCATAGATAGATGAGTGAATATTTTTAATTATGCTTCACTTAGCTAACAATTGTGTGTGTAAAAGCACATAAAAAGACATAAATTTACAACAAGGAAATAAAGGAATAAGCACCAAAATGGTAAAATACAACCCACATAGATCCCCACATAATCAGGAACAGGACTCAGATGGGAACATGTTAGAGGAAAAATCCCTTGATTGGATGGAAAACCTAAGGATCTTGAGGGATGAATTAAGAAGTTGTAAGGAAAACAATGAAAATATCATCAAAGCACAAGAAAACAAGTAGAGGTGGATGCAATAATTTTGCAGAGCTTATCTAATCTGCAAAGGAAAAAAAAAAACATGAGCTTGGTGCCAACTATCTAGGAAGACACAAATCCAAGCAAAATCCATTTAAAACATAGAAACACGGATTGGAGACTCATAGGGCAGAAGGAAACAAGTCAAAGAAAATATGTAGACAAGCAAGTGAAGACACCGTGAGAGGAGAAACTCCACTCAACACTCTAAAAATAAGGGAAGACAACCCTGAGTAGTTATCCAGTGTTGCAACCAGAAGACACCACTATCAAAGGAGTGAGAAAAACTTAATGCCATAAGAGTTCAAGAAACAAAACCCCTCTACCCTTCATGGACAAATTAAGAACTTTAAAGAAGCAAAAGCATGTCTATTAGGCTTGAAGAAATATTTTAGAGTCCATGACTACGAAAATATTAAGGCCAGAGTAGCCATTTTCAACCTTAAGGGGAAAGTTGATATATGGTTGGAGGATTTGAGAAATTTCAATGGCATTAGACGGAGAACTATCATGGGGAGATTTTGAGAAATATTTCTATGAGAAGTACCTGTCTAAGAGGTACTATGATGGAAACATTAAATTTTTCCACGAGCATAAACTAGATCAACTTACCATGGATGATTACACCAATTGATTCTTAGAACTATTGAGGTTGTTGGAATCGTGATTGCCCCTACACCAAAACCTGCAGGTGTTAGTAAAAGAACACATTGCCAGAGTTAACGGATCCACAATATGCGGTTAAGCACATGTCACGAAACACATGGGGAGCACTAGTTTATTCAATGTCCAACAATCTTCCCCCCACCACGAGTCATGTGTGATTCAAACTCAAGACCTTTGGGTCTGATACCACTTGTTGGAATAACGATTTTCATTACACCAAAACCTGCAGGTGTTAGTAAACAGACGCATCGCCAGAGTTAACGAATCCACGAGAGGCGGTTAAGCACATGTCACGAAACACATGGAGGGAGATGGTTTATCCAATTTCCACCAGAGGTATGTGCCATACATCAAGGATGAGAAGGTGAAGATTCAAAGGTACCTCAGTGGATTACCATAAGATTACAAAGACAAGATTGTGGTTGATGAGCCAATAACCTTGGAGGACACTATTCAAAAGGCCAAGTATTGCTATGATCATTCCAAGCATAAGGTCGAGTTCCAGATAGATTGGTATTGACAATGCTGCAAATTCGTCAACCAAGGGAATCTCCCTGATATGAAGTCCTAATTAGAACTCACACCATTTGGAATAGGAGCCCCAACTGGAAATACAGTCAGTTGCCATGAGTGTGATCTCAAAGATGTGTCTTCTCTGCAATAAACACATAAGAATATATACAAATATATTTGGTAACAATAAGTAAACAAACTTTTTGTGATATCAGTTGCAATGCATAAGAGGTTCTTTCAGACAAAGGGAAAAGAGTGAGCCTCTAAAACAAAAAGTAATAATATTACCCTAAAATAGACACACGAGCGAATGAAAGAATCTATAATTAGCCTGCAAAGTAGTTCACAATACAACAACGATCATGATAGCATATAAGACACACATCCAATGAGATACATACTAAAGTTAATGAACTAGTTCATTGACATTAATGTAAATTAAATAACATACACCGCAAACATATAAAGAGTAGTCTTACAACATCCACGATATATGCATGAAAGTGTGTCAGCGCCAAGAGCTTCTTATATTTAAGTGAAAGTTCCAAGTATACAATTACAATGATATAAAACTAGCCCCAATAATGGAATATGAAGCCACCACTTGCTTCTCCAAAGGATGATACTCATTCCTATGCTAGACTAGAGAAGCCAAGGCTACCAATCTCAAGTGCCAAGCCCTTTGTTTGAGTTATGAGGGATTATTTATAGCAAATGGGATGACCATTCATCTCCCTTTGTGACCTTTGAGTTTCCATCATGACTATTGGACTTATTTTGTTTTATTCTAACTAATGACCCTTCATATTCCACATTTGACTCTTGGACTTCCACTTACATTTAGACTTTATTATTTTCTAAATACAATAAGACAAAACTCCCCATATAAGACAAAAAAGGGCTAGAGCCTAATAAGACAAAACTTTATACATCATGCTTGAGTTTGAGGAAACTCTAGCCCAACAACTTCCACTTGTAACTCTGTTGTAACATATTGGTACCAATTTTTATATTGTGTTTTTATGTCCTCAAACTTGGATGGAAGATATGGCTTATATCAGACTGTTTCCTCCATAGCATCCACCTAGATAGCTTTGGAAGAAGATTGAGCTTCATTCCATAATAAAAACAACTTCATGTTTACGTTAGCAGGTCCAACTACATAAAATTGCATATTTTTCCTTATAATCTCCAAGTCATTTTTGGTAATAACTTGCTTCAAGTTGTCCAAGTATTCTTGGATTTCCTGCCTAATAAAAAAATTTCCCTTTGTCTCTGCAAATTCTCCAATAGAAGGAATATTGTGCACATTGACCAAGGAGTCCAAACTATGATATAGCCTTGCATAGGCAGTTATAATGTTGGCCACATATGTACCAAGTTGCTTGTTACTCTATAAAAGCATTCTAACCTCAAGTTTTTCCTATTTTGCTTCTTGTCTTGTTTTCCTGGCTAACTCTAATGGCGTATTCCTATACTTGGTGCCCCATTCTTGGATCGCACTGATATCTGCATGAATCACTTTCAGAACCTTCACATTCTCGCGTGATCTCTTTTGCATGTCATGCAAAGGCACCCCTGACTTAAGCAAAGTGACCATCTCTTCACATTGTTGTTTCATGGTGTCCCCTAATGATTGGATTTAATCATATATCACTGCTCATAGATCCTTCAAGTGAGAATTAGTGGAAGATAGTTTTTAGTTCTCAACTTGTATATGATCAACTTATTGTCTTGCAACAACTAGATCTTTTTCCAATTGCTTATTCTCCTCTATCAAGAAAATATGTATTCACTTTTGTAGCTAATGCAAAGGCCAAATTTGTTGTTGCAACTATCATTAGATTTCTCCTGGTGTCAGTCAAAATCGCCCTCTTTGTATGAATGGAAGCATGATGAACCAGGTCATTAGGAAAATACTTCCACCTTCCTATATAATTCTTCTCTTTGGTTTAGCAAAGTTCAGGTTGGAAATATCCATGACCATATCTTCATATATAGGAGATATTCCCATTTTGTTGAATGGGATGTGGCCATCTGTGGGAGGGTGGAAGGATGATCGCTGACTTATTCTGCAATTCGTACAATGTCAGCCCCTTGATTTTCATCTTCGTGCTCAATCTCCATGTCTTGGCCCTAAATCTACTCCTCAATCTCTCGTGCAAATTCTTGATCTTTCTTTTGTCTAGTTTCTTAATCTTCCAATTGTTTTTTTGTTCCTCAAGTTGTTTATATCTTTCTTCTTCTTCTTCCTTCTTTCTCCTTTCTTCCTGTGTCAGCATATCTTCTCTTTCTTTCCTCTCTTTCTCTTCCTTTTGCATTTGTTCCTCCTCTTGCTTTTGTTCTTCCTTCTGCCTCTTCTCTTCTTCCTACTGCTTTATTTTTAGTTCTTCTGATTGTATTCTCCTTTTCTTTGGTGCAATGGTCGCTCTCAACATAATGGGATCCACTTTGAACTTGCAGCTTCGCTCTTCTTGTGTATTATGCACAACCTTCCTCTTATATTTTATAGGTGGTCACTTCCTGCTACTTTCCTTCTTAGGTAACACTCTTCTCAGGTGTTGCATTGGAAGGGCCTGCCTCTTGACTTGGTGCATGTGATCAGGAAGCATTATAACAATTCTTTATCTTCTCTTATTTTGATCTAGAATAGGACTGATATTACTAGGAAAAATACAACTTACCATAGTGAATTTTGCACACTCCTATGGGATCATACATGTGGAAGATCATCATACATAATTTAAGGCTTTCAATTTTTTCTACTTCTGCTTCTGCAACTTTTATGATCTTGAGCACATAGGATCCCACCTATAGAGGGAAGGAAGGCCAGGGTGCCTTTTCTTGTTTTGCAACAAATGAGAAAGACATGTGCTTAGGTGATAGGAAACCTCCTACATGACCACCTTATCTGTCGCATATCTCGGCAAAAGATGTGGAGCTCTCTGCGAACTGAAAACTATAATTTATGTGCCATCTGGTGAGGAAAACCAATCTGCTACTTCTACCATTGTCTTCATTGCCTCATGGGACATGCAAGGAGCTTCTTCCTCAAAGATCACCTGATACAACACCTTGAATAAATGATCAACAAGTTTGTCATACATTTCCCTATAACTGTACTCTGACAATAATTTGCAATATACATGAACATGGAGGTCTCTTGCGGTCCAATTACATTTAAGACAAAGGAATTCATGGGGAGCACATATTCCATCAAGTATATAGGCAGACATGTAAGATTATGGTTTCCTGCCTTTAGGTGGGTTTTTTGCCTTGTTCAAATTTATTTGTAGTTGTTGAGACGTGAGATGCGACCAATTGAATATCTTCCCTTTTGTGACAATCAAGTACAACATGTAGATCCATCCTTCGAGGAATGATTCAATATTCCTGTGTACATAGACTCGACAACACATAGCCATCAAGTATGGATACACCATTCTGAGAGACTTGGTTTTGTAAGTATTGCTTGGCTTCTGGCGAAATTTTCTTGGTTTTTTCCACCATGACTTAAGCACTTCTTTAGTATTCAGATAACTCCAAGATGCATAGAATTGAGAATCTAAGTGATGCTCAGTCTTGGGCAAGTTGTAAATCAAGAGAATATCATGTGGTTGATATGAGGCAAGTTGCTGCCCACTGATGTTGTTTAATGCCGTGCTCTTGGTGTCTAGACCATGCAATATCCACTTGATAACATATGCACATGGGAGAACTGGCTATTTGCAAGCCACCTTATGGAACCTTGATCACTGTATGTTCATATAGATTTCCTATCCTCTAACTCTTCCTTGAACTCTGAGGCAATGAATGCATCTTTGATGGTGATTGTTGACAGAAAAATGATGAATAGGTTGAGACCTTGGGCTCAGGCACAAGGGGAAAAAAAAAGTTTCATCTTAGTCTAGCATAGCACCGAGATTTTCACCTTACTCAGGAATAATAAGGCGTCTCACCCAAGGCACAATGCGACCTTACTAAGGTAAAGGGATACAACTAAGTGTCATGAGAAATCGCCTGGAACTAGTAATACTCAGTAAACCTAGAACCAAACTATTGGAGATACAACCATGACATATTAGGCATTTAAAAAGGAACACGTAGTATGTGGATACATTCACAATTTTTTTTTAAAGGGTAAATAAAGTCAGACAAGAAGACTCTCATATATCCCTGTAACTTCCTCTTTCATTAGGCTCAACAACATTACAAGAATACATTCATCTTAGAGCCTCATCAATAGAGCAGAGTCTAGAGATACTAGACAAGACAATACATAACTAGAATATTATAGAATCCTGTAGGCTTAATAGGCTCCATGACAATATTTCGATACTCTCATCACTTCCATTCTCTTCGCCCTTTCTGTCTTTTCCTTTGTCGTTTTTAATATCTTCTCTTGCTTGGAATTTTGATTCTCCCTCGGATGTTTTGCCCTTTCCCTTTTCTGTTTCCTCTGTTGCTCAGTTGCGTCTGCTTCCTTGACAGTCAGTGAACCTTCCAGCTTGGCTGCAACTGCATGAGCCCTGATTTCTCTGGCCCATCCTCCGCAACTGTTAGTCTTTGGTTGGACCCTTCTCTCCCGACAATCTTCTCTACGACTTCCCAACAGTCACCTTTGGTCAAAATGTAGTCAACATCGAGACGTGAAAAAACTTAACCCTCAAAACAAAGGACCCAACAGGCCTTGACCACATGCCATTGACTCGTCCCCGAGTTATTCATTTGTTGGCGTTGTTGATGCTAATGGTGTGGTTGGTGCTTCATGTTATTCCAATGCTCCTCCTTGCACTACTCCTCCTTGACTAGTTCCTCCCAACGAAGGACCCAACTCTAGAATAGACTCGATGGTTGCAATTTTGAACCATGTGTACTCAATGAGAGTCAACTGCCATGAGCCTATGAGAGTATTTTCTTGATCGAAGAACCACGATGTGAGTTTGGTGGTAGGTTGATCAAGGTGAGTCATCAAGAGGGTATTCCATTGAGTTTTTGTGTCCTCATTGATCTATTGTAACCTCTCTAATTAGGCCTTTGCTCATGGATTAAGGTCATGAAACAAGCCCTTCGTCTTGATCGATTCATCCTTGATTTGTTAGATTTGGCTTTCGAGGGCATCCACTTGTGCCAAAAGCTCCTTCCGTTGTTTTTTGTCTTTGGTGGCCATGGATTGGTTGAAGAACTTATTAGCCTGTTGGTGCAGTGGGTAAATTGGTTGATTTCTCTTAGTAAGGCAAACTGACTAGTCGTGAACTTGTGCTAAGAGTCCCCTGGCTTCCTCCATAACTTGAATGATAAATGATTTCAGACAAGTCGCTTTTGTGACTTTCTTCTCAATCTTGCTGGTATATTAGGAAGCAGGATTTGGTAGCCCGCTTTGAGTGGAAAAAATACTTCATTTGATCTCTATATTTGTCGAGACAAGGTTGGTGCAGGTTTCTTTGATGTGATCACAACATTCAACTAGAGTGTAGGTTAAACAGTTTTCCGGTGCATCTGTGATTATCTTGACAATTGAGGGCCATAGATCCTGGAAATTTGCATTTATTTGGTCAACCAAGTTCTGTAGAGTCTACTTATCCTAAAGAAAGCGATCTCCTTTTGCAACAAGGGAAAGAAAATGATGATGTTGATGCTCATGTTCATTTGCCAGAGAATTGTGCAACGCCTCCGCTCGGCGTGCAGCTAGTTGAATTAAATTAAACAATTGAGAGGATGACCAACTCTGGAGGTCATCAGGGGTCATAATAGTGGCTTTAGGGAACCAACTTTGTAATGGTTGGCCAATGGAAACTGATTTCTCAAACTTCCCTTGGGGTGAGGTTTCACGCTGCGAGGGCTTGGCAATGTGAGGGTTCAAATGATATGAGGCGGAGTGTGGTGGTGGCGAGGAGAGGGGGTTAACGATTAGGGTCAATGTGCTTATGGGTTTAGTGTTCGAGTTCTCAATATCAATAAGTTGATAGGTTCCATTTGATGTGCTTAGTGCCAAGAGTAAAGATAACAGGGAAATAGGAACGAATTCCACGATTGTGGGGTTCGCTGTAAGTGCCTCATTAGTAGTGTCCGTAATGGATTGGATTACAGATTCGGCCTCCATTTATGTTTATGCACCAAGGGGATTTCCAGATGGAGGTATCTCTGAAATAGTGGCTGAGGTAGAGGTTGTTCATGGTGATGGATTGTGCAACCTTGGGGATACGATAGAAGTGGAAGGTGTATGTTCTTCAGTGATGGGCGTGCTGGTGTGAGATTGGGGTTCCTTGGTAGTAAGATCAACAATTTGAGTAGAGGTGGTTTTAATCCTTTTCTCGGGAACCAATGGTGGTTTGGTGGTAAGTGGGTGAGTATTCTTGATGGTGGGTTCAGTATGAGAGTGAGGGACCACTGAGGGTATTAACGCAATAATAGGGCTACAGGTCAAAGAGGCAAGTGGACTTGAACTGATAAATTCAGAAAAGGTAGGAAAATGACTTATTGATGCCCAAAGATCCTCCAGAGCGTTATGTAAATATTGCATGTGCGTTGTGAGCTTCTTGATGATTGGATTAAGTGTTTCTTCGACTAGTCACTTCCATGAGGCGGCAGGGGTTTCTCCAAGTAGTGGCTAAGGCACCATTCCTCAAACAAGTATATATGCTTCCCATCGCGAACTTCTCCAGCAATACTAGGCTAGGATGAGACTTTGGTATGGAAGACTTCCTCTGATAGAACAAACTTCTGGGCCTGCATCTGAAATTTGTCAGGGTTGACGCACTTAGGCCACATCCAGGTGTTGCCATGAATTACACCAAACTAGATATCCTCCGAGTAATCATCGAGGAGCGACAATGGGATTCTTGGCTTGGCCATCGTGACATCCAACATTTTCTGGTACCATCTGACAAAAGAGGCTTCATTGATTTCCTTAGGGTTGGGGTCCCCAAAGGCCTGCCAAGGCAAATATCTGAGTGCAAGGGGCTGATCTTCAGCAACTGGCTCCATCTCTCTGCCTTATGGTGGGAACCACTTCCACATGGCTAAGGAGACAACGATATAGCCATATATAAAATAAGTGGCCCTTTTGTAAACATCTTCACAAGCTTCGAAGAGTTCATTTAACAAAAAACTACACCAATTTAACTGTTTGCCTTTCACACAAGATTTCGCGACTGAGATAATGTCCAATGTGCATTAACCTTTTGAGAAATAGCACATGAGCTTTCCAACAATTGCATAGCAGGAAAATTTGATGTTAGGCTTGTTAATTGGTTCGATCAAGGCAACCTTACCACCACGTTGTGTATCATATCTATTGTAGCAGTTGTCATCGCTCGTCTTCTTTCCCCACTTGAAAGTATTTTGAAATGAATTTGATCCGCATCTCTTGTAGCAAAAATCCTTATTATTTTGTGGATGTCGATGGAATGGATTGGCGATTCCTTGTCAAGCCATAGAGACCCTCCATGCATCCTACTAAAGATTATTTTTTTACATTTCATCATTGCTCCCGTAGTGTTGAATACTGGAAGACTACGTAGATTCAACAACGTCAACCTCTGTAGTCCTCTAAAGTCTTCTTTAACTTTCGTTGATTGGATTCCATCAGATTTGGTGACAACTTCTATATAGACTTCACGCTTGAGCATTGGAAAATTGAATGAGTCTATGAGATCTTTGTTGGCATTATGATACAAGTATTGTCCTTGATGGAAACTCTATAGGTCAACTCAGTTTTGATAAGAGGCTAGCAGGAATATTCAAAGGCAACAGGGCAGTGGTACAGAGGATCAGGAAGATGGAACTAAGGTCTTTTGATCAGAATAAAGAAGTTGAAGGAAGAAGATGATGTAAGAGCAGTTTAAGAGATACACGCAGGTTCACTTAGTCCAAGCAGCATATACATGCAGGTACTCAGAACAGAAATAGTGTATAACGTACACACGCACTCCCACAGAAGGCAAAGTGCGTACATGTTGAAAACCATGCTTTTGGTCTGAGGTATTTGGTCCAAGGTATCTTTAGACCATGATATTGACCCTAGGTATTTAGTCCGAGGTATTCGATCCATGGTATTTGATCCAAGGTATTGGTCCTAAGTGGATTCGGTCCATGGTATTGAGAAAGGCCACAAACTATATAAAGAAGAGAGGATCATAAGGCCAGGTGTGCAAGTGAATAAGATTCTAAGGAATACTTCTATCTGAAGTATATTTTATGTTGCAGGGTTATGTTTGGGACTAGATCTGAAATATTTATGTGCACCTTGAGTTCAATATTGGATCATGATCATGAGACCTGAAATGACTTATTCTTGAATGATATGATATTGGTTGAGGCCAGATATGATATTTTGCGTCTGTTTTATTTGTTATCTATCATGATATAGGTTTGTCTGAAGTATGGAATTGCAACAAAGTTCTGAGTCAATATTTGCAGATTTGTACGTAGGTTTGTCTCGGCAAAAGAGCGTATACATGCAGGTTCTATTCTTTCAAGTAGCGTATACAAAAGAAAGGCTTTATGTTTAGAGATGATTGATCTATCATATCAGTATTGCTGATTTATTGCTGCTGCTATTTTACTGTTGTTTGTCAATGAAGTCTTCTTAAATTTGAATGCATAAGGAGGTTGATATTTGATTGATTGTATAAGTGAGAAGAAGTGTTCCCTGTTGCCTGCCTGTGTAAAGTTTTGTAACTTGAGAGTAGATGTTAAGTACACTACTGGTTGGTACAGTTTGTGATTCAGGAATTTTATGATTTAGAATCCTTAGAGGTATACGCAGGTTGGGCTGAAGGAAGTAGCGTATACACGCAGTTTTTCTTCATTGAAGTAGCGTATACAGTCTGACACATGAATTTTAGAGGTTTCAGTTGGTTCTTAATGTTGATACAGGTTTATGGGTTTAGCATAGTGTTTTGATGATAGTGATCTGATTGTTTCAGATTAACTGCATGTTGGTTGATGAATTTTGAGTTTCTAAATTTCTGATGGGTTATTGATGAGTCAAGGTCTTCATATGTCTTGATATGTGCCAGGAGCATCCAGTCTGAAAATTCATGAAACATGGTCCCTGGTGGAAGAGTGGAGTTTTATGTAGGCTAGCACCTACGTACTATTAAACATATTGGCTAGTACAAGAGCCAGGGGAAGCTGGAGAACGAGAGAAGGTTGTAACCTTCTACAGGTAGAAGTGTATGTACTAATATGAGTCTTCACCAATACAAGATTGTAAACAGATTTTCTTATTATTAAAAGAAGATAGAGACGACAACAGCAGGTGGTTTTCACCCACATTGGGTTTCCACCTTAAATCTTGGTGTTTATGTGTGTTGCTTATGTGTAATGGTTTATTATGTTTATACTACACATGGTTACTATTTAATGATTGATGAAGTACTGATGCGCTGATTAAAGATCAACATATGATGAATTAACTGAATCATAAGTTTACTGCATAAACGTTGGTTGCCTTAAAGACAGTTGCGTGCACACGCTAGTTCCCCTCTCTAAAGTAGCATATATAAATTTGATTATGAAAAATGAAAAATTCTTGATACTGATTCACCGCCCCTCTCAGTATTATTTCCAACAATTGGTATTAGAGCAGGTCCTTTAGAAGAAGCTTGATCGCTTGAAGGAAGATCCATCAAGATGAATAATCACGAAAGCATGGGATCCATCAGACCGCCAATCTTTGATGGGAGCAACTTTGTTTATTAGAAAATAAGAACCACAACCTATCTACAATCTCTTGGAACAGATGTCTGGGAAATTGTGGAAGGAGGATATAAATTTCCAACAACAATTGCTATAGACACGACAGGTAAAAAGCAATATGAAACCAATGTCAAAGCTGTCAATACTTTATTGGGAAGTTTGTCACAATCAGAGTTTGTCAAAGTCATGCAGCTCAAATCAACCAAAGAGATATGGGACAAAATCGTTCAGAGCTATGAAAGAGACTCTTAGGTAAAACGTGCTAAGCTTAAAACTCTCAGAATTCAGTATGAAACTCTTAAGATGCATAGTGATGAGAATATAGCTAGTTACTTCTTACGTATAGATGAGGTTGTTAATTGTATGAAGAATCTGGGTGAAGAAATAAAGGAAGTTACCTTAGTTGAGAAAATTTTGAGATCCTTGTCTGCTAAATTTGAATCAAAAGTGTCCACCATAGAAGAAAAACAGGATCTGCATAATATCACTATGACACAACTTCACAGAATCCTAACTGCTTTTGAAATGAGAAAAGGAGGTCCATTAGATATGAGAGAAGCCGCATTTAAAGCTTTAGCAAAAGGTAAAGAAAAGGAAGAACACAATGATTCAGGACACATTTCAGAAGAAGAAGATGAGGTAAAATTTGTCAAGAAGCTTCAACGAGGTGCTGGAAGGTTCAAAGGTAAGCTACCTTTCAAATGCTTTGCTTGTGGTAGAGTCGGTCATTATGCTGCCAGATGTCCTCATAAAGATAAAAATGAAAAAGGAAAGGAATATGCAAAAGGGAATAGGAAACAAGTTGTGAATAGAAGGAGTTACTATACTCATGAAGATAGCGATGGTTTATCTAATAGTGATGAAGATGAAACTAGTCAAGATTATAGACTTCTCATGGCTTATGATAGCGATGATTTTTGGGATAGTTTAGAAGAGGATAGTGATGGTTTATCTAATAGTGATGATTATAGAATTCTCATGGCTTATGACAATGATGATTTTTGGGATGCTTTAGAAGAGGAAAACTTTCATGAAGAAATATCTAAATTCAAAATCTATTTAGAAGAAAAGAATATGATCATAGATACCTTGACATACCAACTTGTTGAAAAAGAAAAACACAATGAAAAACTAGAATGTGAAATTGTGGGTCTAAGAAAATATCTTGAGAAAACAAAATCTCTCAATCTTATATTTGCTAAAGGATCAGAAAATTTAAATGAAATTATCAAAGTTCAGCGTTCTCCTCTGATAAATACAGGTCTTGGATATACTGAATAAGCATCTCAATCATAGAAGCCATCAACCTCCACCAAAAGCTATCTTGATGCAACAAAGACCAGTGAACAGTATGACAATCGTCAGCAAAAGGCATAAAGTTGATCACCAGGTAAATCATACTCATTTTGCTCCAAGGATGAATATCAATAGAAGCCACAACCAACCTCAGGAAAATCATACTCAATTTGCTCCAAAGATGAATATCAATAGAAACTACAATCAACAGGTAAATAGATTCAATAGTCGCAGAAACTTCTTTAATGGGCAATGTTTTACATGTCATTATTTTGGGCACAAAGCTGCTCAATGCATTGCTTACAAAACCATCATGATTATAGAAGCACGAAATCAAAGGAATGTAACAGGGATCAAGAGAGTTCCTATAATAACCTTTCTCCTCTTGAAAATGAAATAAAATGCTCATTTTGTAACAACTTTTGTCATGAAGAATCTGGATGCAAGAGAAAATTTCAGCAAACACCTCAAAAGGAGCAAACACCATTAAATCCCAAGATATGGAGAAGGAAAGAATTTGAAATAGAAATATGTGGTATAGCCTTGCATGCAGAAGGAAAGAAAATCAATGGTACATCGACAGTGGATGCTCCAAACATATGACAGGTGACAAATAGAAACTTCACTCATGTAATGTCTTAGAAAAGGAAAAGAATGTCTCATTTGGAAATGACACTCCAGCTGTCATAAAAGTTAAAGGTTCTATTTTCTTGAAAGAGAAGGTTAAAGTTGGAAATGTTATGTATGTAGATGGTTTAAAGCATAACCTGTTGAGTGTCAGTCAAATGTGTAATCAAGGAAATGAAGTGGTGTTTTGATCAAACAGATGTGTTGTTCGTGAGCTTGATACAGGAGAGACCGTGATCAAAGGTACAAGAACTCCAAACAACTTATACATGCTCAAAGGAGGACAACAACAGTGCTATCTAAGCAAAAATGATGAAAATTGGTTGTGGCATAGAAGATTGGGACATCTAAGCATTTCTCAAATAAGAAAAGCATGCAGACTCAAGGTTGTTCGAGATCTTCCAGATATTAGCATCCCAGAAAATACAATATGCAAACCATGTCAAATTGGTAAGCAAACCAGAGTTCACTTCATGGAAAAAGAAGGGTCAGATAGTAAGCCTCTTGAACTTATCCATACTGATTTATGTGGACCAACAAGGAAAAAGTCACCTCGTGGAGAAGAATACTT